>JAVJIF010027402.1:0-71857 GCA_038442645.1 Agave tequilana
GGAAACCTGTTGTATTTAAGGGGCTGCTAGTGTTTTCTAGGGTTTGTAATCTGTAGAAGATCCTGGAGAAGGAACTGCTGGAGCTCTCTTGCATTCAAGAGGGCTGCCAACAAGTGTAATCCTTCTTCCAAGTAAATTAAATCTCTCTCTGATTGCCCCGAGGACGTAGGCACGTTGGCCGAACCTCGTTAGATCGTGTGTTTTTGCGATTGGTTGTTCTTCTTGGATTGTTTGATTGTTCTTTGTGGTTGAGAGCTGTTGGATTCTCTATTAGGTGTTGTCGGTGCGCACAACAGGGAGCTCACAGCTCGTGTCAAAGCTCTGCATTCAGCATCTGTACATAACTCAAGTTTCAACATGTTGAAGTTTTATGTCACTGGTCCATGTCGCGGTAAACATGCCACATTGCTCTTTAAAGACTTTTGGTATCATCTTTGTTTTCCAAGCATTTTCCCTTGCACTGCAGCTTGATTTCGCATGAAAGTGCCAGGGGTAAATATATTTTGAGTTGCCTGCTGTCGAAAGGACATCAGTATTTATGTCTGAAAAGCGGCTTTGTGTGCAGTTAAAGCCAACACCAGCAGGCTTATTGCATGGGCATCCATCATTGCACAGATGCCAGTGTAGCGTCGAGGTCCTCATTCCAGTATTGGATAATTTTGCAGTGTGAAATGCAGCTGTAACTGTGTCGTAACTATAGGCTAATCAGAGTATAAATCGTTGAGATAATGAGAGGAGGGAGAGGACTATGGTGCACCATCACGAGAGTCTCCAGCAGAGCTTTTGTGTGTATTGTTCACGATGATGCTGGGGTTCTGATTGTTTTTAGAGATCAATGTACAGAAGACAGAAACTATGTTTTTTTTTTTAATCAAAGGTGAGAGTTCTCACACTTGTTGGCCCACATGCCTTCCACTCTAGTTTTGATGATGATTAACTCATATAGTTATAGTTTACTAATAATCTTGTGATATTTAGTTTCAGATATTTAATCAAGATATTAGTAAGTGATTAGCTTCAACAAAGGTATTTTGGAGCTTTCACATGGTGATTCAAGAGCTCGAGCGTCAAGTTCACATCTAGCACTCGTTGGAGTCAAGCTCGGTGGATCGCGGTTTGGATCGAGTCGGCTTGGAGATAAGAAGGCTTCGGGTTTGGTTAGTTTAAGAATAGTTAGTTTAGATCCATTGTAAAGTTAGATAGTGTGATATGCTCAAGCTCACAACACACACACTTGTTTTAAGTTCATGTTTATTGTTTTGGTTTTCGGTTTAACCGATCTGGTTTTCATGAATAGAATTGAATCAAAATAAGTTTACATGGTTTTATGCATATAGATTTGATCTATATACATGTATGCTTCATATTCTTAGAAAAGCTTATTTTGATAACCTATTCATGTATTTGGGTTTTATATTTAAACAAAACTTATTTTCGGATTTAATGTCAAAAACATTGATATATATATCTCTTTCATGTATATTGGATTCTATCCATATACTATATGCTTCAAAGTTGTTTAAATATCATGTTTTTGTATTTACATGTGTTTTGAAAAAATCGGACTTCATTTCAAAAATCCAAGTTTAGAAAATACGGATTTTGGTTTTCGGCAAAATTTGTAAGTCACAAAAATGGTTCAAAATATTTATAATATGATTTGATTTTACTCAAATATGTTGTATTTCAAAGATATAACATGAATGATTTTTGTGAAATTTATGAGATTTTATGGGATTTATTGATAAAAAAAAGATCAGTTTTCATGTCCTGTATTTTGCCCTGCCAGGCTCTGGCGGCGGTCGACCGGATCAGTGGTCGGTCGACCGGACCGGTCGACCGATGTGCACAAGACGTGCACAAATGCCAATATATTTGGCCGGTCAACCGAGCGGTCGACCGGCTAAAGTCAGCCCACTCTCAGGTTGGCCCGGTCGACCGGGCGGTCGACCGGCCAGAGAGCCGTTGCTCTCTGATTCTCGGCATGGTCAACCGGAGGGCTCAACGGTCGATTTTTTGACCGTTGGCCGGTGGACCGGAAGGCAATCTGGGCCTTTTCTGCTGCCAACGGGCATATTTCAAATGGGGTATAAATATCCCCCATTTGAGTTGTTTCTCAAGAAGTTTTCAAGAGCAAAATTTTAGATCTTTTCAAGTGTTTTAAGAGCAAGTTTTTCAAAAGAGTTTTTTGGGCTTAAAAGATCAATCTTCATTTGTTTTTAGAGTGTTTGATAATTCAAAGAAAATAGTCTTTTGGAATTGGTTTTTGGTCTAAAAATTCTATATCTATTTGGAGATTTTCTCAAGTGATTTTCTTTATTCAAAACACTTTATTTTCTCACACTTGAGCTTATCTTGCTATCCTATCTATAGGATCTTTGTTTTGTGAGAAAACTGGTTTGTGGTTGAAAGAGACCACCAAGTTGTAAACCCGTATCATTGCTTGGCTTTGTGCCTTTCCCTCTAAGTGTAGAGGAGGTTGTGCAATTGGGTTGTATCCCTCAAGTGTGAGGTGATCCTTATTTGGCTTTGCGCTTATCCTTCATTTGTGAGGTGGATATTGTAGTGACTTTGTGCGTAGCCTCTAAGTGTAGAGGTTGTATTGGTTGAGAGAGGAGTTGTGTACTCCCAATTGTAATTGCCCCAAAACCTCGGTGGAGGTTCCCTATGTGGGAAGTCCTGTGTGGATGAGTTAGTGGAAATCCTTCTGTGTGAAGGAGGGGACGTAGAGCTGTGTGCTCGAACCTCGAAACATATCTTGATGTTTGCGATTAATCCACTTTCTCTAACTCTCTCTTATATTGTGTCTTGCATTGATTCATATTGTCATATCATTCTTATATGCTTGGTTGTGTTTGTTTGTGTGCCTCACTTCTGTTTAACCACGAGAGCTTCATATAGCACCTCAACTCTTATTCAAAGGAATCAAGAGGAGTTAGTCCAGAGCCCTTCATCGGGAATTCGCTACACTTGTTGGTTACACTAAGTGTGTTGCAATTAAGTTTTAATTTCCTCATTATTGTTCATAGATTAGCCGTACACCTATTCACCCCTCTCTAGGTGTACTTTCAATACTGTTTCATGAGGCCTGTTTGGCTTGGCGCAAGTGAGAGGAAAATGTACAAATAGAAATAAAGATGAAAAAATGCGAAAATAAAAGAGAGAAATTGAGATTTGTGCGTAAGTTTTTACGGTGTTTGGTTGTAATATTGAAATGTAAGTGAAAAAATATATTGTGTTTTACGGTATTTGGTTAGTAATGTGAAATGGTAAGTGAAAATTTTGACCATAAAATTAACTGTTTGGTGATTTAAATAATACCAATATTATTATATTAATCTGCTATTAAAAATAAAAATGTAAAATAAATTTGTCAATTAAATATTCCTTGTTAATAAAAATATTTAAATAATATAAAAATAATATCATACTAATATTAAATTAATAATAAAATATTATATACTAAAATATTAATAAAAATCAATAAAAACAATTAATATTAAAATATTTTTAAATTATAATCATTAAAATATTGAAAATAAATATTATAACATTATTTAAAATATATTTTGTCAATAAAAAATATAAATATTAAAAAATATAAAAAATTTTAAAATTAAATTTATTTTAAAATATTATTCACAATATTAAATACTAATATTTTAATCATATATTTAAAATTCTACTGTAGCACCCAGCAAGCACGAAATAGATATATAAAAGTGAGAAATGAGATTGAGAAAGTGCAAGTGAGATGCAAATCCCATTTACATTTTTACCGTTAAAACAAACAGTAAAAGTGTAAAAAGATTTACCCACATGTACCTTTTCCTCTCTTTTCTTCAAACAAACACATCCAAAGAGAAACAGAAACTATGTGGAAACTATATTATGGTTTTACTTCGAGTTCTCTTGATTATGCGTGGATGGTTGGACCTGTTTCTTCTTGATTTTTGCTAACCACCTAATTTCTTGTCAAGGACGTGCTAACTAATGTGTGGTTATTGTAAATATTCTAAATAATATTTAGATGGTAATTTGTTACAATATGACTCATTAAATGAAGCATGGTGCAATGCCTTGTTTTTTTCTTGTGCAACTGCCATACATAAGAAAAATAATGCTCAGTTTATGATTTATAAATGACGGACGTGGTGTAATAGTCTTCGTAAGTGTAACTTACCGGAGGGTTACCCAACATGCTTGACGATAAGTTTTATTCCACATCTTTTAAGAAAGCTTGTATGATTATTTTTTGAGTTTATGAAAATTATTATGTACCAGAGATTTTCATACTGCATATTTCATGCAAGAGGTTTCACTTGGAATGTGGCACTTGGTGCCCTCTTTGAAGCCTTCCCACCTCTGGCATCACTAGCGGCATTAGGGGCTGTTTGGTTGCAAGGAAGTGGGCAGAAGTAAGGAAATAGGAAAATATAATTGCTCACTTCCTATCTATTCAAATACTAGAAAAGAAAAATAAGAAAACCCTTTTCCTTTTCTCTTTTCTCTTTTACACAATCATTTCTCACTTCCAGAGTGCTACAGTTAATTTGTGGTCATGTAAATCTCATTTGTAATAAGTTGCAGTACAAGACAGTTAATTTTTGATCATGTAAATCTCACTCGCATTCTAATTACAGTCCATTTTTTTTTTTCTTAATTAATTTTTTTTAACATTATTTTACGGTCAACTTTGTGGTCAACTTTTCCACTTCCACTTTCACATTACCAACCAAACACCGAAAAAGACAAAATATTTCCAAACCACACTTCCCAATAACATCCAAACACTGAAAACTTACTAACCAATTCCTAAGTTCCAAAAGAAAATTATTACCACTTCCTCACTTCCTCACTTCCACCCTTAACCAGACAGGCCCATAAGAGCAATCTGTGATCACTTATCTTGGACACCTGAAAAAAAAATAAGAAAAAACTGATGAGAGCTCACATGATGCACCCCATATAGGGTCTGTTTGGTGTCATAGTTGGTCGTAATTCGTAAGTCGTAATAGGTAAAGTCTTTTACAGTTGTAAATGAGTTACACGTATGTAAGTTTTACGGTGTTTGGTTGGTAATATAAAGTTGTAAGTAGAAAAGTTATATATTATTACGGTGTTTAGTTGTCGTAATGTATAAATCGTAAGTGAAAAAGTTGACCACAAAATTAACTATTTGGTGATTTAAAAGTTTTAATATTACAAATAAATATTAAAAATGTTAAATATTAAAACTTTTTAATATTAATATAAAAAATAGTACAAATTGCATGAGAACAAAATTAACTGTAACTGAGATGTAAGTGAGTGGTATTGGGTTGCGTAAGTTTTTTACGAATTACGATCCAAACAAGCGCCGTAGTTGTAATTGGGTTGTAAGTCATTTACGAAATACGGACTTTTACGCCTTTTACGATAAAACAAACAGCCCTTAGTGTAGAACAAAAGGAAGTGGTACGAAGAGGCCACTTGATGACCAACATCATTTTAGTTGGAGCAAAAGAGCAAATATTTTCATATTCAAAGAGTTCTCGGGTGAGGATTTTGCATATTTGAGCTTGGTCCCCAACAAGAGAGGCTGTTGGATGTCCAACTTGATCGCCACTAGTGCAAAGCAATCTATCTCAGTAGAAGATTCTGATTTTTCAAGTACACTAGCTTCAGAAACAATAAACTCCGAGTCAGAGTTTTGGAGAAGATTAAGAACCCTTAAAAAAAGAGTTATGGGGAAGAGCCCAATGTATAGTACAAGATTAATAAAATAGATCAAGACCGAACCAAGGTTGCCCACAAGGACATGCACCCACCACTACTCCTCTCATTTAGAAAGGAAAACTAGGTTAAAAGAAGAGATTTGTATCATTCAAGGTGCATACAATTTGCTATTTTTCCTTAAAATATTTCGCTACATCCACTTGTTTTGTTTCATAATTAGAAAAATACTCAGCGTCATAACTTGATTCACTGATTTCTTCTAACCACCACTTGTTTATATTTTTTCATTTTCTATTTTATCATTCTCTATTGCCCCTCACGTTGCTCTCCCTTCAATCTTGACCCCGACGCAGAGTAATTCGCGGGTCGACCTGCATAGTCAGGTCGCCATAGGGGTTGGAAAGGGGGCGGGGCGCCCCTCCTGGGGTCATTGGTGGGAACCATGGATTTTTTTTTTTTGGGATCCACCTGTTTGCAGGTCTTGTTTTGTTCGTACTCACAATAAGCTTTGTTTGTGTTTATATGAAAAGCATTAAAGATCATTTAATGTTAGTGGACGGGGGTCTGATGATGAAGACGATGCTGATATGAGAATGGACTCATGATCGCAGTCCTTTGTGAGGACTGACTCATAATAAGACATTTTGTGAGGATTGCGGCATCGCAGTCCTCACAAAAATAGGGTATTTTGTGAGGACGGCGATGACTCAAATATATGACATTTTTTGTGAATATTGTGATCATAGTCGCAGTTCTAATAAAGAGGAATATGATCATAGTCGCAATCCTATAAAGATTCAGAAATATGACATTTTTTGTAATCCTATAAAGATTCAGAAACATGATATTTTTTGTGAGGACTGCGTCATCGTCCCAGTTCTCATAAATAGTACATTTTATGAGGATTACGATCATCATCGCAATCCTCAAAATATGGCTGCAATCATTTTGCGAGAGCTGCTATCATACTCACGGTCCTCAAAAATAAGGTATTTTTTGAAATGACTGCGATCATAGTCGCAGTTCTCTATGCTATGATCATTTTGTGAGGATTGCGATCATAGTCGTAGTCCTAAAAAATAAGACATTTTCAAAACGGTCTGTTTTTTTTTTTTGAAACGATTACTTAGGAGCAATTTCGTCTTTCGTCGCTAATGAGCGTTTCAATGTTTGAAACGTGGGCGCGTATTCTTATTTAAAAAAGAAGTGGCTGAAACGAACAAAACTATGAACTTGAGTTTTTTCCTAATTACGTTTGACATAGAGGGTGTAACGAAATGCCCCTTTTTTCTTCCCTTTTCGGCTACAAATTTATAAGTATTTTTATAATTATTATAAGTGTTGACTACATTCAAATTCCAACTAGATTATCTCTTTTTGTAAATATGTCTTTAGTTAGTGTATAATCCAAATCTCATTAAAAGTAATATCTTGTTTGCGTTTTATTTATCTTCATCTTTTGTGTAAAAGTAATTATTATGTAATATAAATAATAAATTTATCAAAACCGACAAAAGGGCGGTGTTCTATTGGGACTCATATTGAAGCTTTCTCGGTCGTCCGCCTGTCTGTCTTCTCATTCTTCTTCCTCTTTCTATTCCCTCCCTCCTTCTCTTCCCCCCCCTCTTGAAAAGTCGATCATTTTTTTTCCAACATGAGCAGTATACTAGTTAATCAAAACTGATCGAAGAGAGATATTTTTATGTGACTCATATAGCAACTTTATCCGCCCATCTTCACCCTCTGTAACTCCCCTTCTTTCTACTCTTCGTTATGTATTTATTTGTCCCGAGACTTCTTTTGTTATGGATCGAGTTTGGTTCCAATAGAGTCAAACTGTCAGAAGAAACACTGACGAAAGGGCGGATTATGGTTGACCAGTCAACTTCTTTTTGGAACTCTGTTGAAAACGACAGCACTGAATGAAAAACGAGAAATAAGTAAAAAAGTAAATTGTTTTTCTTTCCCAAGTTTCTCGTGTGCGCTTCGAATCGCTGGTTCTCAAGCCCGGATCTGAAAACCCTAAGCCCAACCTTCACGATTTGTCCCCGAACTAAAAAGAGCTGCTTAAATTTGATGCTATAAACATGGTAAGTTGATAAATTTCAGCCCTTCTTTTTTTCAGATTACTTTGGTTATTATTTCTCGTGCAAGTTCTGTGAGTTGACGCATTTTTAGCTGCTCAAGAAATGTTGGCGTTCTTTTCATCCCAAATATGTTATGAATTTAATGAAATATTGCAATTTTTGCTTGTTATTTTGATTATCATCCGGCTTTATGGCAGAACTAACAGGCATTTCTCAAAATAAACATTAGATTTATTGAATTGAGTGAATTTTTCTTTTAGTAAATGTATTTATCAGCTGCACTGCAATCTGTGTAAAACTTTTCATCCTAAAATTGGTTTTGATGGCTTTTCTTAGTCATTGAAGCCAAAGTTATAGTCTTTGATCTATTTATGAGCTCAAAATGGGAAGAGAAATGGGAGTCCTTGCTGCGCATTTTAATTTATGAATTTTTACATTCTAACCTTTAATGCTAATTTAGTTGTAAAAGTTGAAGAAACTAAGAACTTTGATCTTCTAACAATTTGGTGTTTGTAATTAACATACAGAAAGAGAAATCATATCATATCGACCTCCATATTGGTTTGTCTTCATGAATTCAATGAAGTTGCAGAAATAAGACAAAAATGTTACCTTTAGTGAACTATTTACAAATGAAAAAAAATAAAAATTGTTGTGCTCCGACAACAACAACCCACAGAGGAACTCTAGATCTCCAAAGCACAGAAGAACAGTACCACAACCAGCACAAACAAAACAATCTAGAGAAAGAGCACAAAACACAGATTTAACGAGGTTCGGCCTTGTTGCCTACGTCCTCGGGGCAAGAAAGGGGGAGGGTTTTTATTGATTTCAACAAATCAATACTTACAGCAATGGGGATCGGGAAAGTTCTGCCTCTGCTCTACTCTCCTCCACAATTGCTCTCACAAACCCTACTACAAGATCTCTCTACAGATACAAAAGGATCCCTTAAACCCTAGAAATTCTACACAGCCCTTAAATAGGGTTCAAAAATAACCCTTTCCGAAACAGGCAGACTTGACTGTCGGTCGACCGCCCGGTCGACCGACCCTATGCACCAGTCGACCGGGCCGGTCGACCGTTCCCAACCGAGAGTTGGGTTACTCCAGTCGGTCGACCACCCGGTCGACCGATCTCATCCTGCGGTCGACCGGACCGGTCGACCGCTACGCTGTGCATGTCAGCGTGCACATTGGTCGACCGGGCCGGTCGACCGAGCCACTGCTTCTGCCGACGGTCGACCGGGCCGGTCGACCGTTACCCTGTTCTGCTGTTTTCTTCTGCTGCTGAATTCTGGATTTCCTTCTTCTCTTCGTCGACTTCCTCGACGACTTCCTCCCCCAACAAAAATCACATGGAAATTCGGGGAACATTTCCACACCTTTTCTCTGGGGCCTAACTTTTATTTCATCTCCTCTTATGAGTTTTTTTTTTTTGCTTCAGTGTGTCGTTTCGGAGTTCTTTTTCTTCATGCATTGGCTTTTAATTTATGTGGCTTCCTGTTACTTTATACGCTGGTGGTTTTTAAGTTCTGAATATCATTGCCCTGGTTATTGACACAAAACTCTTTGTTTCTGGTAAAGAGCCTGTCCGAATTCTTCATGGACATATTTGACTGAAGCAAAACAAATGGACATATTAAAGTTGGACAATATTTTTGGTTTATTGGAATTCTTTGTATACCTTCGAAGCAACCTTTTGAATGGACCATCTTGGAAACAATTGAACGACAACAATGTCATCAAAGATTGGCATTCATCCTAAAACTAATTAATTTTCTAAATTTTGAAGCACACGCTATGCTCTCCAAAGTTAAGATATTCTTTACTTTTCCTATTAATGCATGTTGTTTTTATGGACTGTGAGAAAATGGCAGTGACTCATATTCTTATATGTCTGGGATGTTTAGAGGTTCATGCTCATTCTTCTTCTTCTTCTGCATATCTGTGCATTCTTCTTCTTTTTCATAGTTGGGATGACTGCAAATTCTTATTTGTTTGGGGTGTACAGATGTTCATGCTCATTCTTCTTCTTCATTGTATGGGATGCATGCCTATGGCAGTGCTTGCGCTCATCACTGGATGCAAGAGTGGCATGATTTTTTTGTTATTATGTCGAACATGGCTCTTGATCATTCTCCGTTTTGCCCACCAAAGTGCTTATGGTTTTAGTCTGCGCTGCTACCACTTACATTTTTATTATTGTGTCTAACATGGCTTTTAACCATTGTCCTTAGAACCAATACCACTAGTTCCAATTTGTTTATATGGATCAAGCAAAAAAGCATTCTCCTTTCTTTCTTGAACTATAAGTTTTTTACAAGATTCACCTTCCAACTTGCCATCTCCCCTTTGCCATCTCCTTTGCTGCCTTTCTATAAATGGTAAGGGTCTGGCCAATCTTAGAGAGTTATTTGATTTTGTTGGTAAACCACTAGGAATTTATGAAGACAACTTGTACAAACTAGGGCCTACTCTCTATAGCATAAGTTGAAGGTTAATTTGATTGGGACTGTCAGAAGATTTGAGTAACGCATGTCAAACAAAGCCTCAAAAAGTTGAACCGTGTTACCCTACGAGCTTTACCATAGTTGTTTCTGCAAATGTAATATTGGAAGGGAAAATGAAAAGAAAAGAAATTATTATTAGTCTAGGGATTGTAGACTGGACAGTTTTACCAATTATTTTATCTTAAAAGTTAGCTATTGAGGATTTCTTTGAAAATTAACTCCTCAACAGACAATGTACTATGCAGGAAAAAGAAGCAAAGAAGGAAGCTTTCAGGAAATATCTAGAATCCAGTGGCACGATTGACGCTTTGACTAAAGGTTTTGTTCATTATGGGTGTTTAGTGTATATGATGAACTTGGACCAAATAATTCTAATGACTAATTATGGGTCTCTTGTAGTTCTTGTTGCGTTATACGAAGAGAATGACAAGCCAGCTTGTGCACTTGAGTAAGTCCTTTGAATGCTAAATAATTTGTGAAATTAATACCAAGCAATAAAATTTTGTCAAACTTTGATACAGTTGTTGGTTAAAGAAAATCATATACATGCCAAGAGGATTGCCTCTTCCTCCTTCCCTTTTCCAATTATTCATCAAAGCATCTATTAGTGTCATCTATTTTAAACTAGACCATCCACCTGTGTGGTGATGCACTGGCTTAAGAAATGACTTCACCTAGTGGAGAAGTATTAGTTGTTGGCCCTGAGTTTATACCTAGTTGTCAAATTTAGAAAACATCACTTATAGTCTTATCTGACATGTACTGCAATATTTTCCGACATAAGTTTACGTGGCCAGTCATGAATTTTCTCTTTCTCAGGAATGAGATCTTTGTTGATAATAACTCTACTCTAAAATACGCTTCAATAAACACCCCTATCTACTCTAGCAGTACACCATTAGACATTCCATTCATATATCATATGGAGCCGGTTTTGTTCTTCTATCCAATAAAATGCCACTCTCTTGGTTACTCTTGCATGTGTGCAAAAAGTGAGTACTTTGTAGGAATTTTGCCATGCAAGGCTATATGAAATTTCTAGTTGCCATTGCTGAAATGGATAAGGGGTGTTAAAAGAAAACCTTTTAGATGAAAGTGTTTTTTCTGCAAAGATTCCCATAGTATGGGGGCTTATTTGTAGTCTATTCTTGAATTTATTTATTTGCATATCTTTCTGGGACTCAATTTACGAATTGCCACAATTAACTCCATAGACTATAAAAACTTCTTTAATTGTTGTTTCCATATATTTCTCCAGCTAAATATATTTTAAACAATATTATAACAATAAAGACAATTTTATATATTAAACAAGTTATAGATTTGGATTTTCTTTGTTGATCTTCCATATTTAACATTAGGTTTGCGAATTGCATTGTTTTAGGCCTGAGTCATGACTATTCCCAAGAAGGATTGGGTTTGTGTTAGATTCAAAAGTTTGGATCAGGCTTGGCCCTTAGGACCGCTTTAAGTTCAGGTTGGTCTTGAATTGATTTGACCCATTACCTAACCTTCAACTCGGCCTTAATTCATGACCCAACTTAGGTCTTAGGCATGCATCAAAGACAGGATACCATGGTGTTTGGATGACCAAGACTAAAATCCATACCCTTCATATGGTAGAGCTAGATTTGTAATTAACACTGCATTTTAATAATAAAAAGTTGAAGTGATTATAAATGGTTTTATTGGAGTAGAGAAAAAGAACACCATTTCAGAAACAAAAGTCACATCACATGCATCTAGATGTGTAGGATGGCATGCCATTCTGGATGCCAAGGTTAAACCTATATGCTTGATGTGATAGAGTCAGATTTGAAATTAAAAATGCACTTTCAATAATGGAAATTTTGAATGAGTATAAATGGTGTTTTTGGGGTAAAGAAAAGTAAATATACCATTTTTAGAAACAAAATAAGAAGGTTGTGTTGTGGATAGACACCACCAAACAATAAGAGTCACCATGGAAGCCCCAGACAATCTACCATAGCAAGCAATATAACTTTATCATCACAAGAAGAAGAACACAGATCATGAATCAAGAAAAACAAGGTTGAGGGAGGAGGGTGAGAAAATCTTATTAACCTGAGAAGCAATGCAAGAGTTTACAAGGGTCTCTCTCGAATCTCTCAAACTCTCAATACAAGGTGGAAATCTTTTTCTTAAGCACAAAATACATAAAACGCACAACCCTAAAGATTTTATAAACATCGAGAATAAATCTAAAACTTTCAAATCTTAAGCAAAATCATCTTGGTCATCCAATCAACCTCCTCTGGAAGAAGAGATTCAAAATTTTCTTCAAATCTGAATATGAAAACAGATCGGATTCTGAAATTTTTCGTGGCTGTCGACAACTGCGTGCTGGCTGTCGACGAACTAAGACACGCACTGGTCTCTGTTGAAGCCACAGTTGATCTTTTGTCGACTGTCATCGACAAGCAGTGCTCATCTGTCGACAGCTATATGTAGCTGTTGACAGACTGAGACATCCTCGGTCTCTCTTGGCTCGCGGTCGGTCGCATTGGCTTAGTTGTTGACAGCCATCTGCTGCTGTCAACAGACTGAGCCTATGCATGTCTTGTGCACGTTTCTGACTGTTTAATCTTCTGGAATCTCCTCTACCTTGTTACGTAGTCTTCTCCAATGGATGTGAGGCACTCAAAATACCAACAATCTCCACCTTGATTCACATGCCATGAGCCCCTTGTAGAAATTGGCATCCACGCCATCAATAAGCTTCTCTTCTCCCTTTTATGATTTCACATGGCTCCCTCCTAAGAGCCCATTCTCCACCTTACCTTTAGAGAACATTGATAAAGTTCAGAGATGCTCTGAACTTCTTAACCGAGATAGTTTTTGTTATCATGTCTGTCAGATTCTTCTCCGTGCAGATCTTCACTAAGTTAATAACTTTTTCTACTGCAACCCAATGACATATCCCGTGATACCTTACATCAATGTGCTTTATCTACTTGTGATACTTGTGATCTTTAGTAAGATATATCATACTCTGACTATCACATTAGACCTGAACTGAATCCTGTATGATGCCAAATGTACCGACCGATCCTCTTAACCACAAGGCTCTCTTAGATGCCTCAACTGCAGTCATGTACTCCGCTTTTAATGTTGAAAGTGTCACGGTATCTTGCAACTCTGCCTTCCAACTAACAATGCCCTCAGCTAACGTGAATACATAACTCATCGTAGATCTTCGCTGATCAAGATCTCCTGCATAATCTGCATTAACTTATCCTTGTAACAACTTAGGCTTCCCCTGTTTCCAACCTCTAAAACGCTAATTCTAATCTCCCAGTCCCTGTCAGATATTGTAGCACCCTTTCAGTGCTTCCCATGGTTGCTTGCCTGGATTCGACATGACCTGACTAATTGTAGTAACTCATAGGCTAAGTCAGGCCTACATCAGTGATCCCACTACACTAGCACATGATACTCGAGACATCTCATCCTCTTCTTCTTGTGAGTTTGGACACTGACTGAAGGATAATCTGAAGTGACCTACTAAAAGAGTAGTGACTTGTCTTGCTTCAGTCATGTTGAACATTTCCAATATCTTGAGAATATAATTCTCCTGGGATAGCCAGAGTTTGCTTGTACTTCTATCTCGATTGATCTCCATACCTAAGATCTTCTTGGCTTCCCCCAAATCTTTCATGCGAACTCTTTTAGCTAAGCTTTAAGCTTATGAAGATATGTCTTATTTCTCGCAATAATCAACATATTATCCACATACAACATCAAATATGTGAAATCATCATTGTACTGCTTGAAATAAACGTAACTGTCATACTCACATTGGATGTAGTTGGCTCATAAATGATCAAACCATTTGTACCACCACCTGGGAGACTGCTTCAGCTCATAAATTGACTTCTTGAGATGCACACCTTTTTTCCTTGACCTTCCTGAAAGTACCTTCAGGTTGCTTCATGTATACCTCTCTTCTAGCTCACCATGCAGAGATGTTGTTTTGCACATCCAGCTGCTCCAACTCGAGATCACCTTGAGCCATGATTATCAACAACAATCGAATAGATGTATGCTTGACTACAGGAGAGAAAGTCTCATTATAATCAATACCCTCCTTCTGAGAATACCCTTAGCCTTGCCTTGTATTGCTCATTGTCCTTCTTTCAAAAGACCCACCTGCAACCTATCGTTTTAGAACCCTTTAGTAGATTCACCAAATATCATGTTTGATTCTTTTCCAAAGACTCCATCCCTTGTTCCATGGCTATGGCCCACTTGTCATTGTCATCCGTCTTGATTGCCTTTTGTAACTGCTACGATCTCCAACTTTCGTTACTAATGCAAAAGAGACTTGGTCTCATCACAACCATATTTGATTGGTGGTAGTGAAACTCTGTCTGGCCGCCTCAACAGTTTAGGTTACACATGTTGCTATTGAGTAGCTTCCTACTTGTCTTCATCTAAATCTGAGAAGTCTTCATCTGTCCCGACAGGCTTGTTAGGGTCATCTGAAAACTCAAACTCCTTACTCTGAGAATCTGCTGAGCTGTCTGAAGCTTCACTTTGCGCCTTATCCTGCGTCTTTGACTTTTCTTGTAACATTGATTCTTCATCAAAGACCACATATCTGCTAACAAAGACACTCTTCTTCTCTGGATCTCAAAGCCTGTATGTCTTTGTCCCCCTGGTGAAACCGATGAAGTAACACCTTTTTGACTTTGACTTTGATTCCAACTTGTTTCTCTTTTGACTATCAACCAAACTGTATGTCGGGCAGCAGAATATTCACAAGATTGAATAGTACACTGACTCTTCTTTTAATATCTCTTCTTAGATCTGAAGATAAAGGCTATAAATGGTGACCTGTTCACTAAATAGCTCGCATGACTCACTGTCTCTATCCAAAAATCTTTTGACATGTCAACTTGTAACCTCATACTGCGGACACGCTGTGTAAGTGTCTGATTCATGCGCTCTTCTACTCCATTTTGTTCTGGCCGCTAATAGTTAGTTGTTCAATACCTTCTAGCTAAGTACTCATTGAATTTTGAGGATGTATACTCACCCTCGTTATTTGACCTCAAGAACTTCACCTTTCGCCTTTTTTGATTTTCACCTTGGCTTTCTACTCCTTGAACTTCTGAAATACCTCTGATTTCTGCTTCAAGAAGTACGCTCACACCTTTCGGGAGAAATCATTTATAAAAGTAACATAATAGCATGCACTTCCAACGGATGCAACTGGCGAAGGTCCCCACACATCCGTATGTACGAGATCTAACAAGCTCTTAGTTTTGTGCACTGAGGTACTAGAAGCTACTCTCGACTGTCTACCGATAATGCAAAACTTACATAGGTTTAATTTGCAGAGTTTAATACGTGATAGAACTCCTTTGTTGTAGGGCTCAAATACCTCGCTTGCTCATATGTCCAAAGACGCATGTGTTAAAGTCTTGTTGTGTCCTCCTTCTCTGGTGTTACAGAAGAAGCATCACCAATCACCACAATTTCGATCACCTTGTATAAGGTCGTTGTACGCTCTGCTTTTAGGACCGTCATGGAGCCCTTAATGACCTTTTGAACTCCATTCGTACTTGAGAACTTGTATCCCTGAGCTTCCAAGGCTCCCAAAGAGAACATTTTTCCTCAGGTTTGGAACACGTCTTACGTCCTTGAGTGTTCGCACCGTTCGTCAAATATCTTCATGCAGATACTGCTTATTCCAACTGTTTTGCATGCAATATCATTACCCATCAGGAGTGTGCCTCCTTCAAAAGGCTCGTATATGCTGATCCACTCTTTCCTTGGGCACATGTGGTATGTGCACCTTGAGTTAAGCAACTAAGCATCCGAGAGCCTCCCTTTGCCTCTGCCCGGATTCAGCGACATGGTTTTTCAGCAACTTCCTCGGTTAGCCGGCTTGATTTGTTTGTTTCCTACTGGTATTAGCTCCATCAGCTCTTGGACCACCCTTTTCTTTAGCATCTCCTTGTTCTTGGAGCAAGTCTTCTTCACGTGCCCTGGGTGCTTGCAGTAGCAATTAAAGTTTTCACTAGAAGCGTTGGTACCCTTCTTGGGTCCTCTACTCTGTGATCTCTCTATCTATTTATTGACTACCAAACCTGAGGCCTCCTCTGTTGAATCTGTCTTCTTCACCAACTCGTTGTTCTGAAGTATCTGTCTGACAACTTGCAACTCTAATGTCTCCTTTTCATAACATGATAGTGATCGCTAGTGATCATAACTTTGAGGAAGAGAAAACATCAACAGAAGAGTTTTGTCTTCCTCTTCTAGTTTCACCTCCAGTGCCAACAGGTCGCTCAAAATCTAATTGAATGCATTAAGATGCTTCAGAACTGGTGTTCCTTCTTTCATCTGCAGACTGTACAACTGTTTCTTCCGGAAGAGTTTGTTGGATAAACTCTTCATCATGTAGAGACTCTCCAGCTTACACTATAAACCTGCAGTTTTCTTGTTCCGATATTGTACAGAACTTCATCTGATAAGCATAGTATAATAGTGGCATTAGCTTGAATCTCGAGATCCATTCACTCGTCGTCCTCCATCTTGAACGACTTCTTCTTAGCACCAAGCAAGGCTTTGTGAGTGCCATCCTTCACGAGCAACGCTGTTACCTGCATTTTTCACAATAAAAAGTTATTCTTTCCGTCGAATTTCTTCACCTCGAACTTCGTTTTGGTCGTTTTGCTAGTTGTCCGCTCCGATACCAATTGTTGTGGATAGACATCACCAAGCAATAAGAGTCGCTTCGGAAGTCCCGAGCCATCTATTGTAGCAAGCAATATAACTTGATCGCCACGAGAGGAAAAACACAGATCACAAATCAAGAAACACAAGATTTGAGGGAGGGGAGAAAATCTTATTAACCTAAGAAGCAATGCAAGAGTTTACAAAGATCTCTTTTAGGATCTCTCAAACTCTTAACACAAGGTGAAAATCTCTTTCTTGAGTATAAAATACATAAAACTCACAACCCTAGGGATTTTATAAATATCTAGAATAAATTTAGACCTTCCAATTCTTCAAGAATATCAACCTAACCATCCAATCAACCGCCTCTGAAAGAAGAGATTCAAAAATCTCTTCGAAGTCAGAATTTGAAAAGAGATCAGGTTCTCTGAAATTTCCCGTGTTTGTCAAAGTTGCGTGCCAGTTGTCGACAGATTAAGATACATACTCTGTTGAAGCTGCAGTCGATCTCCTGTCGACTGCCTTCGACAAGCAGTGCTCAACTATCTACAACTACATGTAACTGTCAACAGACAAAGACATCCTCACTCTCTGCTGGCTCGCGGTCGACCGCCTGTTAATCACACTGGCTCAGCTGTCTGCTTGTCGACGACTGAACCTGTGCATGTTTTGTGCATGTTTTTAGCTGCTGAATCTTCTGTAATCCCCTCCATCTTGTTACATAGTTTTTCTCCAATGGATGTGAGGTACTGAAAATACCAACAGGTTGATACCTTGGAGTTGGAGTCCCAAGAAGTTGATTTTGAGTGAGTATAAATGGTGTTTTTGGGTAAAGAAAAGTAAAATACCATTTCAGAAACAAAATAAGAAGGTTGATACCTAGAAGTTGGAGTCCCAACTAGACACATATATGTAATTTATGAGTTTTGCTTTACATCTAGGGAGAGGGTCAAGTAAAGTTGAAAGTAACATGTAACAAGTCGTGTCAATAAAAACTCGCAACATGTTAATTAGAAGGTACTTTTTTTTACTGGGCACAGGCTGAAACATGTGAGGCCCACACGTTTTCAACTTTTTTGTGTTCTCAGTATTTCTTTTAAAATTAATAAACAATTAAGCAAGCAGCCAAACCCTTCCCTCTTATTTGAGAATCCTTAACTGGTCCGGAATATTTCGGACCGGTTAAGGTAATAAAGTTATCCTTCCAAATGGGCTACTGTTGTGCATTAAATGCCCATCTACGCCCAACAGTATCTGTTGGTTAAAAAAATTAATTTTTTGTTTTAGTTTTTTATTAATACATCAATTTCCTTTCACATTTACTCTTCTTTCTTCTCTTTCATTCTGTCTTTCTCCCCTCCATTAAACTTGAATCTCCAAACTATTATTGAATCCATATTATTCAGCTCAAGGGGAGCATTGAATTGGGCTTTTAGTTCTCATCCCAATTTTCTATTAAAGTCTTGCTACGATACATTTTTTGAATTATTTATTAATTGGTACAGGTGAATTTTGGGTCATTGGATTGATTAACCGATTATCCCGGTTGTCCCGGTTTCATGCACGACCCTCTTCATGTGGGGGGTTGTGCTAGGGCATCTTCTATGCTGTCCCCCTTTTGAGGGCCGCAAAACAAGGAGGCAGAGCCCCTTCCTTTGACGTAGGTGCTGAAGTGCTTAACCCCCATGTGATTCTATTTTTTTCTTCTCTTGTCTTTTTCTAACGGTAATAAATTATAATTTTTTAACATATCATATAACGGTTATATTTTTAACTATCATAAGATAAAAAAAATAAACAAAACCATTCAATGTAAATTGATTTTCAGAATGTTAATTAACAATAACTTAGAATATGATTAAAAAAATCTAAAATTGAATGCGGTTATAAGTTACATGAAGATTAAAGACAAAAGACATGTAAAGAAATGAACTAGAATATGATTAAATTATTTAAATATAATGAAAATTATAACTGAGTATAAAATGAATTGTAAAAGCATTTTGATATATTATAAAAAGTTATAGAACAAATAAATCTAACCTTTAAGTATAATAGAAAGTTGGGATGATAATTAAAAACCCAATTCAATGCTCCTCTTTAGGGGTGTAAACGGGTCGGGTTCGGGTCGGATCCATGCCATATCCGAACCCGAACCGATAAGGAATTCGGTTCGGACTCGGGTTCGGGTCGGGATCTCTTCTTTCTTATCGGGTTCGGGTCGGATTCGGATTTTAAATAGGTGTATTAAAGTTTCAATGAGAGTTATTTTTTAAAGTTGTATTTCATTTTATTAGATGCAAAATGAAAGTTTATACACTTTACTTTTATAATAATATGAACAAGTTCTCATTTTTATAATTTTACTAATAAATATGGAGAAATGTATGATGATAAGTACCATTTATAGCATTTACTCCTTTTCGGTTTGTTATCGGGTTTCGGGTTTGAAATAGTAATATCCAAACCCGACCCGATAAGCATTTCGGGTCTAGTTTTTAGATCCAAACCCGATCCGTTAGTAAAAAATCGGATCGGGTTTTCGGATTTTCGGGTACCATTTACGGTCCTACTCCTCTTGAGTTGAATAATATGGGTTCAATAATGGTTTGGGGATTCAATTTTAATGGAGGGGGAGAGAGAGAGAGAAAGAGAATGGAAGAAAGAAGAGTAAATGTGATAGTAAATAGATGTAATTAATTTAAAAACAATAGAACAAAAAAATAATACCAACGACTACTGCTAGACATTTAATGCCCAGCAGCAGCTGCTGGGAAGGATCACTTTATTACCTTAAAGTCCGATATTTTCAGCCCCGTTGAGGATTCTCATCATTTTTTTATTTTTTTATTTTTGGGGGGGGGGGGGGGCTGGGTTGTTGGCTTAATTGTTTGACATTAATTAAAGAAAAACTACTGACAACACAAAAAAACTGCATTAAGAGGTGGTGAAAACATTGAAGCCCGCATAATGATTGAAAACAGTGGGTCCCACACGGTTTCAGTCTCTGCCCAATAAAAGGTTGTATTCTTTTAAAATACCCTCTAACTGACTTTTGTATTGCATGTCACTTTCAACTTTACTTGACTCTCTCTCTTGATGTACCAAAGTAAAAGGTGTATTATAATTATCATAATAATAACAGTGATATTCAAACCTGGATATACAGTCGTGGATGATGGAGCACTGTGGACCCAGATAAATAGGTGGTGGGGGAAAGGATAACTTTTCTACTTTTTTTAACGCCCCCCCCCCACAAACCAAACCCAACCCAACAAAAAAAAACAAAAAAAAAAAATATCAGAATCTGAGGTTCATAGACGTGGTATTTTCTCCTTGTTTTTGGGGTTATTCTAGAAAGTTGGAGAAAATTTCTTGCTAGGAGACCTTTTTGCTTAGTTCAAAAAACATTCAATGTGTCCGCTGGAAGGAAGATCAGTTTTCCAGTTGAATTACAAGCTACTCTGTCACAAACTAACAAATACAGGACATGAATTGTTCCCTTATTAATTGATTTGAGTGTCATCTTCTGCCATCTCATTACTTAAAAGGCTTCTGATTTTTGAATTTCACAGAGAGAGTAAATTTTCTTCTGCAGGTTTGTCCAACAGAAGTTAGGTGGCCCATCAATCTTGGAATATGAAAAGCTCCAAGCAGATAAGGCTGATTTGCAGTTAAAGTATGAGGAGCTCCTGGCCACTCACAAAGAAACATGCAGACTGGTACTCTCTCACATTATTTATATCATGCAATATTGTTTTCTACTTGTTAAACCTGTGCATAGAAGAAATAGTACTCTATATTGGACTTACTATATATCAGCTCTCCAAGGTTTAGGCTGGTTAGGGGTGGTAATAGGTTTGGCTATGGTTGATCGAGACCCATATAAAAGGGATTTCCAGTCTGAATCAGTCTTCTCAATAAATAGCTCAGGTTAGGTAACGGGACCTAACCCGTGTAACTCATTTTCAAATGAGTCTGATCCTATCTGGGTCCAACCTGTTGGTTCTTATATGTTATACTGAAAAAAAAACTAGTTAGCAATTGGAGAAAGTCCATCACATGTGCACCACAGAGTTAACAGAACTCCTCACTAACCTGTATGTAAGGCTTTCAACAAATTCCAATACATTTTAATAAAATAAATGTAACTATTTAGAAAGTAAACAATTCCAATGTCACAGAAAAAAAGTTAAGGAATTAAAATTGAACCCAACTTGGTTAAATGTGGTTAGGACGCACAAAGATTGAAAGAGTACTTTGCATAAAGAAATACCAGTGACAATGTAATTCCAGAATTTAGCTCCACACGCCTGAGCGCCTTGCAATGGATTTCCTTGGTAATATTCTTTTGATCTTGAGCGTTCCATTGTGTAGCTTGATCTGCCTTACAGATCAACATTTGATAACTCTATATGACTTGAAGTTTGTGACTGCCATCAGTGTCCACTGGTCGGTCGGAGTGTCCTGGACCTCAGATGGAGCACAAGCTCTGGTTCCCAAGTCCTCTACAATCTATATCCATTGTGGATTCCTACGCACTTATTCCATTTCATTTTTCTTGGCCAGTTCTATATCTTGTCTTTTAAACATGCATATGTAAGCAGTTAAAGAAGGGCACTTTAGCCAATATTCTACATAAGACTAATAGGTTTTCTACGAACTGCTGTTGGTCAATTTTGAACCTAGCATGACTCATGAAATTAGCAACAGGTCTATGATCTGCCTGCAAGTAAAACAAACTAGAGAATAATTTTTATCCTTAAATGGACATTCCGTCTCTGCGTCTACTAGGCCTTTTTTTTTTTTTTGTTAGGGGTTGTTTTTTTTTTTTTTTTTTTTTTTGGGGGGGGGGGGTGGGGGGGGGGGGGGGGGGGTCATCCTTTATCATGAATTTGGGATCACTTTGGTAGCGATGTCAAGGTTGACACCCGAATTTTTTTGTCAAATCTCTTTTGGAGTCTTTCCCTGAACTTATTCTGGTTGGACAACTATTCAATGGCAATGATGATCTGGAAGGGTTTACCCCTGTTTGCATGTGTCTATGTGTTTAATAATTATAAGAGAAGATCTTTGTGTGCACATGCACCTTCTTCTTTTCTTCTTCTTCTTCTTCTTCTTTTTCTTCTTTTCTTTTTTTTTTTTTTTTTTTTTTTTTTTTTTTTTTTTGTTTTTTTTTGAAACGGGCATCAATGCACCCATGCATGTGTGTTTTAATAGCTAAGAAAAGATGACTTGAAAAGGTTGACACTGGACTTTTCTCAATGAACATTATACATTCTTACAATTTGCTGATAGTTAACACTGGACTTTTCTCAATGAACATCAATACATTCTTACAAGTTGCTGATACTGTTGCAGCTTGAAGAGCTGAAAACTCAAAAGTCACACCTGAATGCAAAGGGGATGTAGATGGAGACGATCTGAAGGATGAATTATAGGATGCTTTACAAACTTATCATGCTCTTCATCTAAACAGGCTAATTTGTTATTTGTATTATTGTGTACTACTGATCTGCTACCTAATAAATTATTTCACTCTCGTTTGAACCTTAATTTGGACATTAATTTGGACAGGTGGTGATTAAGATTCATTGTTTTCCATTCAGAAAACTGATTTCCTCTGTACTGCAGACTTCCCTGTCTCTAATCTTTTTGTCATTGCTTTAGAGAATAAAATTCAGAAGTGTCTCTCTACTCTTACTCTAATTCTATGCTTTTCCTTATGACAGGTGGATAGTTATGGCATTCACATATACTAGAGTCTAGAGATTAGAAGCAGTGAAGTTCTTCAGTGTACATATATGATCCCACATGGTTGTGCTGTAAGAGTACATCAAATCCAGCATATGATCATGCACATGCACGTTAGAGAACGATAATAGCATGTCATGAGGCTACTTGTCAGGCCATAATCTGTATGGTTGAGAGAATTTTTCTCAGGGTTGCAAGTTGTTGACTCAAATTGCTGAAAACTGGAAGATTTATTGTTATAATTGAGTAGCTGTGCTCTCTCTAACGATATGAACATGACTCTTGGATTAAGCCATATCGATATAGAGTACGTTGTTACGAACGAAAGGGACAGAGACGAGAGAGTCTACATTGAATATATTAGTACTAACCCATGATAGCTCCTTCATTGACAAAATGGTTTCCGTCTAAATAATTGCATGAGATTAGTCGATAATCTTACATGTTCTGTACAAGTGTTGTTATGTTTGAGATAGTCAAATAGTAATCATAGACAGGTGGTTCATTTTGATACCAACGGTCACACCTTTATCTATCCATAAGATGCAAATAGGAGTAGCGTAATATTAACTTAAATTTAGGAAGCTAATGTAGCTTTGTCACGTTGACGAGGTTGTTTTCAAGTCTAATGAAAATTTACGAAAAACCTTGTGGTTTGTTTGCTTTGCAATTAAGTTTTTTAACTACAAATTTTGTAGTTAATTTCTTAACTTCAAAAGTTAATTTGTGATGTGTTTGCCTATCCCTCACAATTTACTAAATTGTAATTATGTAACTCTAAAAGTTAAGCCTAATTATAATTTAGAAAAACCAAATTAGATTTCTTGCAAGTCTAAAACATGAATGATAAAAAAGAGAGAATTTAGAAATAACTTCACTTACATCCAAAAATATAAAATTAGTGAAACTATAGTTTAGAGAACTACAATTAAAGATTTACAAATTACAGATTACAGACTTATAACTAGACTTAAAAATGAACAACACTTTAGAAAAGTGCAGGAAAATGAGTGTCATCTTATAAGTCAATAATTTTAAAGTGTTTTGTAAATTAAATTAGACTTAAAACTACAATGGATGGAGATTTATTATTCAGGGATTGTCATTACTACATTATTTTTCGGTTCTTCAACAAGGAGTTACATGGTAACAATCTGTATGGTTATCAGTCATCAAGCCACAAAGATATCCCAAGCGCTGAATCCTTCACATGTTACATATCATTCAACACGTCGCGACTAAACTCAGACAGATGAGAAACAGGGGGAAGCCTTCAGGTCCAGCTTGATCCTTTAGCACCCTCTCTCCTGGTGGGGTGCTTCATGTCTTCACTCCATGGTGTATACAGTTGCCTTATCTCCGAAAAAAGAATTACATGCCGCTCTTTTAAGTCAGTATCTCTTACAGTATCAAAAATCTGGTAATTCAAGAGAGAACGTATGTCAAATAGAGCTCTACAGAAGCAGCAGCAGCACAAAATCCAGATTGAGAGATCTGATTCTTACCACAGTAACTATTCAGTCATTTCTTGGCTATTGGCTAACACTTCTGCTTGCTGGTGAAGAACGTTGTCCAGCGGCCATGAGCTTGTCAATTTGAGGGGCCATCTTACGGACAAAGTCAACGGACTCTGAGAGCCTATTCAGAAGGTTCACCAGTGCAATTACTTCATTCCGTTGCAGCTGCAACTGAAAGAAAAGAATGGAATCATCATCACCATTAAGGGCTTTGCCCGCCAACACGGGGCAGGCTAGGAAGCACAAAGGTAAAGGTTCCATGAAAAGTAGATGAAATTTATGATTGATTGTAAACCTAAAATCACTGGCTGAGTTGGTGCCAAAATCGTAGCTAAGTAAATATGGGGAAGAGGAGAGGCTGAGATAATCCTGAAGGGCCAATTCGTACATCACCTTATCAGCGAAGCACGACAAACTTGCGCAACCAAACAGCAAAAGAGACCGCATGCAAGTAAATTGCACCATGCAGGAATATAGAGTGATGGGGAAGTTAGCATACTAGGAGTTAATGTTTCAACTACCGTAAGCATGGGACCCTCCAGTTTCAGTTTTAACAGAGGATTAAAAAGTAAGGTACACCGCTCATGGCACCAAAAGGGTAGAGCTGCTACATGAACAAAAGCTATCCAAGTCAAGACAATGGAATTCCAGCACAATTTGACCGTAATCTGGATGTGGCTAATTTGAGAACTTCAGGATGAAATTCCCTTCAAGGCATCACAAGTCTGAAACGAAGTAGATCAGAACGTTACTCGAGGAACAGTACCCAAGCAATTACACCTAGCCCGCTTTTGGGTCGTGATAAGCCATTTTCAGCTACCGCAAACCAGAAAAAAGTTATGAAGCCAAAGCTAATCCCTAATTTACTTTTCACTAGGAAATTGGTATTAAATTTACCAAGTTACTAAAAAGGGAATGACTTACAGGCTGATTCGTCCATCTGTGGCCGTTGACAGAGAAAAGGATCTTCAATGCTGTGCCAAGACCAAGAACTTGAAGCTTCCCCCATAGGCGGCACTTCTCACAGCCTACACAATCCATCAATGCACTGAAATGTGTTCATGGTATCAGTTTCAGTAATTAAATGTTTTTCAGCTCTGGCAATATTAACAAGAAAGTTTGTGATTGAAACCTAATGTTTCTGAATTGTTTTTGAATCTCCTGCTTCAGTTCAGGCCCACTTTCTCCTTGCCAAAGCTTGGCTTCATCAAACGGCAAAGGGCAAGCAGCTTGCAGCTTAGCGTCATGGACTAATTGTCTCACTAATAATTGTGTCTTCAAGTCATCTTCAGGGTTACCAGTGCTATATTCAGCCTGTTCCAAGTAATCTGCAGCCTGAAATCACATAAAATGGAAGTTTCTTTTTGTAAGAGTAGGAAGCCACAAAAGACGACCAAGCATAGCTTAATTAATCAGATGCAGATAAAGCATCTACTGAAAAACCACAAAAAATTGCCAGGGCACTCAAGAAGAACAAAGCATCATTTTATGTGCTTCCATAGAAGAACACATGTTCTGCATGTTTGTAGTGACACGCGAAGGAAGATGGAAGGTAGAATTTGGTTTTTCACCTCTCATAATACAGCGAGGATGATAATATATGAGGTACAAAATAAATAATACATGCATGCAGGCTACAAAACTATGACTGTTTAATTCATGAAGTCAATCTCATATGTTATGATAAAAAATATGCATGCACATCAATATAGGTAGGCTTTTTATGGAAAAAGCCTCAGTTTTCCTTGATTTTAAGTTTACTACCGTGTACTATTTTTCTCTCGTGTTTAATACCTTAAAGTTTTTTGACTTACAAATTATACATTGGGTTTTATTGGATAATATTGGCCTTCAATTGAAATTCAATGCCCCTTTTATCCTCGCCTTCTTCCTCCAACTTCATCTTCTTTTATCAAACCATAATCTTACTCAAATAAGGATCTTGCTAACGAGTGCCCTTAAGACACTAGTCAACAAGCAAGAACCGAGACTCTTTTGACATCATTTCAGAGTTTCAAAGTTTAAAAAAGTAAGATTTTTCTAATTACCAACTTTAACCACAGTGAAAGTACACTTTGCCTCGACCATTGGGTATCTGACCCTTCTCTCTCTCTCTCTCTCTCCCCCCCCCTCCCCCCCCCCCCCCCCCCTCTCCTATATCAGCCATCTGATTCATTGCTACCCCTCTTCTCCGCTTCTAGGCGCCCCTCCTCTCTCCCTCCCTCTTTATCAAAACCTAAAATTTGCAATCAATTCATCATAAGCTTGCAACTCATTGTTTTCCCTTTTTGTTGGTCTTTTCCTTCTGATAATATTTAAACTTGTAATTATTGGTTTGGGGTTTTGGAGAATTGCTCAAAAAAAAAATAAAAAAATAAATCATTGAGCTCAAACTACATGCTCTCTGATTCTCACAACTCTTCCATAATCGGCATCAACTCCGGCCTACAACACCGACCCACTTCCTCTGCTCCACATGTCCTCCCTCGTCAACGTCAACTTTGTCCTTATCATTGGTAAAATGACCTTTCCGTCCCCCGCTTCTTCCCCTTTGTCTTCTTGCTGCGCTTGACTACCAGAGCCCACAGTTCCAAATAATTTTTGGCCAAAGTTTCAAACTCCAGCCTTATCTTTTGTGGATTGATGTCATTCGAATTCTCTTCCTAAACCAACAATCTCAACAATCAAATATTAACATTAAGAAGTAAATTCAAGGGAATATTTGTTTTGAAAGGAGAGAACTATCCAAACTGATGCATTTTCTTTTGATTTGGGTTTGATTTGTGATCATAAGTGCATATTTCACGGTATAGAGCTCCATCCTTATGCGATCAGGAGGTGAAATCATGAGAGATTATAGTGTTGATTTGAATTCTTTTTCTTTCTCTAACTTGTTGTTTTTCTTTTCATGAAGCTTTTTTGGAGCTCCAATGGAAGGATTTAGTGAATTGAGGAGAGAAGGGATTGTATCTGGCAAATGATATAATTAACTGTGGGACACAAATGTTATACCATTAAATATTAAACAAAGAGCAAAATCGACATTACAATTTTTTTTTTTTTTTTAACTTTCTAGCCTTGGGAACACTTAACTTGCTGTTAAAAAAGGCAACTAATTGCTTTTTAATGCGTACCTTGAGGGCACTCAATAGCAACACGCTTCAAATAAAACCTACTCTTCCTCCCTTATACCTCTTCTCCACACTGCCTTCTCCTCCTCTTGCACCACCATTCTATTTTTTATTTTTCCCCTTCAACTTCATTTTTTCTTTGAGAATCCCTAATCTAAAGAAAGAAAGTGAACTTATTGTCTCTTTATCTATATTAACATTGTCACCTCTTTTCCTCCTCCTCCTCCATAACCCTCACCCACTTCCTCCCCCTCCTTCATAACACAATAATCTCCAACACTTTTATAATCTCAAAAGCCAATTGAACCTAATTGAACATGTTTCCTCTCTCTCAACTAACACCACCATCATCCTCTCCCACTACCATTAGCACCACCAGTCTTCATCATCTATATATGAGTGCCACCACCCATTTTCTTTACAATTAGGCTTTCTATTTGCAATTTGGGAAGAAGAGGAAGCCGGGTAATTGGGGATTTTAATTTTTTTCAAGGTAGTATATTGAAAAAAAGAGAAAAGTTTAGGGTATTAAACACGAGAAAAAAATAGTACGAGGTATTAAACATAAGAGAAAAATAGTACAAGGAGTTAAACTGAAATACAGAGGAAACTTTGAGGCATTGCTTATAAAATAAGTGCAATTATGACCTATGTATAGACCATGCATCCAATACTATCAAATTAAATTGCAAACAATATTAACATACAGAGATAGAGTTGTGTAGTTCTAGAAAGATTCGAGCCTATTCAAATACAAGATTCACTCTGTTGAAGTTGATCAATATTATTTAAAGTAATTAATAATCAAAATCAAATGTTTTGAATACTTATTGCCCATCTATCATGTAGGTGCAAAATGAACGGCTGAAAGTAGTGAGATGGTTAGTTTAACGCTGTAGAATATTTAAAACTTAACAAAAATTGATATGTAGGGTTTTTTTAAATGTTTAGATAATGATCAAATGGTTAGATCGAGAATTTGTATGTCTATATACATAAATCTACGCAATATGCTATTTTCGGCCGTCCATTTTGCGCCTACTTGATGGATAGGCAAAAAGCTATTTAAAACACTTGATTTTGATTTTTAGTTAATTTTAATAATATAGATCAACTTCAACAGAATGGATCTTGTATTTGAAGATCGTAGCATGACATTTGAGCGAGAAGGATTCAGGCTCGAACCCTTCCGGAACTACACAAGTCTATCTCGTATAAACGCATCCCACCAAATTCTTGTCCTAAAATAAGTTCAACCACAAGCTTGATTTTACGCACACTTCTACTCTATGTCCACGACTCACTTAGACAATGTGCATGCTTATTTCAACACGGAACTCGAGTAGAAATGAAAGCTACATCTCTATCCCAGATAACATCAACTTTAATTTGGGAAAACAAAGGGGATAAGGGTGGCTTCATTAGTTCATTATCAAAAACACATATATTGATGTATTCTTCCTGATTAGCATGAAATCTCCTATATGCACGACATCTGGTTATTATTATACAAAGTTAGCCTCCATATAGAAAACAAGACTGTGATAAAGGTTATAAAATATTCTAAGTATGCTTCTTTCATTAAGGCACATTTAGAAGATTCCATCTCTTCCTTTTCCTTCTAGTTTAATGCATATTTCTCATCCTCTCCAAATAGTTTACCAATCTGTCATATATGAGGCAGCTTCCAGTCAGAGGTGGACAATGGGTCTGCATGGAAAATGGTCCATACTCCTAAAACTCCACTGCCACTAACCTCAAGCAAAGTATAATAAAATGGTCTAAGAATTTCATGTAACCCAAGACAAAGCATAGCCAAGGACAGCCTGAAATTACGCATGTCATGTCTAATTACGCATGTACATTTTACCAATACATGTTATGGTAAAATATATTCACAATGCTTCCACTTAGGGCAGTCAGCATGGCCCTAGCCTGCTCGAACCAACCTGCACGTCTGGTGATGTGCGACAAAGTATCATATAAGTGCTCTCAGTACCTCTCGTGATATGAGATAAAGCTAACCCCAGAACAACCTCATACCATGTATGTTCAAATCAAAGTATTTGTGGTGCATCTATTATTCACTTTTATGTATTTATATGCCAAGATGTTTAAGTAACAGGCACAGTTTGCCCAAAGCTTCTATTTGGGGCATGTTTCAACAATAGACATTGGCAAATCAAGCTGGTTCAACTTGATTAATCAGCTAGGGTAAGACTGGGATAACAGTGTGACAATATCACACAATACACTGAACACGGTATCCCAGATGGCCTAGGTTGCACCTCTATGCAGGCTTACATGAAAAGCATGTTGTCAATTTCCAAACTATCATGAGCCACAAAAGAACTTCAAATCTGCATCATCGTTGATATGATAAAGTTTTGTCATTTAGAAACACTCAGATGCACATCTTGTACACAATCTTTCATAAAACTTAATCTATAAAAAAGGCCCATCAGTTACTACTCATTTATAAGTGTGTGGTAAAAAGTGCATGGAAGGATGTTCCTACATTGTTTCTGCAAGGGAATACCATTTTTCAGTTTTAGCGTAAGTTAATGACTCACATACACTACAATGAGTTTAAGATCAAGTGCCAAATTAGGCAAGGTGAGAGGTTATCCTAATCAATCACTTTAGAAAATCAATTGAACTTGCTGATACCAAACCAAGATGCATTCACATATAAATAGTAAAACATAATTTATTGCCAAGAGTTAACAATGTGAACAAATGACACCACAATATTCTGATTTTACCTTTCTCCTTCATATGTTTTTATATGTTCCACTTGTAAAAAAAAAAAATCAACCTATTCTTTTCTTTTTCTCTCTATTTTTTCCTCTTTCTTTCTTTCTTCCCTACATTTTTGGGAGAATCACTGCCTTTCTAAGTTTCAACAGCAGGAAACTTGAAGATTACAGAGTCAACTTACAATAAATCGCATTGTTTATTGTAACTATTGACATTAAATATTTTGTGCTTTCATGTTCTTACTAACTTGCTAAACATTTAATGTTACATCCAGCTGGCAGGCTCACAGGGTTGCACTCAAAATACCAGATAAACACAATATCGGATGATGTGGAAGGGAACAAGGTTGTGCTAATTCCAGTCATTATACTGCCGTCACATTGATCAATCTTTTATTTATTTATTTATTTATTTTTTCATACATAAAATTCTGTTTTCCGAACTCTTGCTTAAAAAGCTCTATTGCAATTGCCTACATGCTGTAATTCATGGTGAAGTTACTACCTCCATTGAAGGGGGAAAAAGGAAGTAAGAATCTGAAGGTAAAAACCAAAAACATGGCATAGAAAAGTAAAATAAATTTTAAAGAAAAAAAGAAACACAATTCACAAATATTACAGCATAGTAGAGGTACAAGCAGAAGCAAGTATGAAACAAAATTCACCTTTGTCACTGCCCTCAGCACAAATAGAAATGTGAAGTACAAGTTTCTGACACGTTCTGGATATTGCAAAACACGTTCATACAACAATTCAGGATTTGGATCCCACTGGTTCATGCAGTAAAGAGCATGTCAGAAAACCTATAATTAAACAACATTGTATCCCAAAAGTTATACTTGCAATAAGTATTTTTGTAAACTACGAGGAAGGGAAATAACCTGGTTTTTAGCTTCGTCGAGGAGATAATCAGAAGCTATATGGACTGAGATTGAGGAATGCAATCCTGAAATCAACTTGTACAGTACTCTTTTCTCTGGGCAAAATTCTCCTGACGGATCTGTATAAAGAAAATAATACGCATCGGACCAGCAAAGATTTCTATCCAATTTTCAGGGATTAACTACATGCATGATGAAGCATCCATTCAGCTCTATGAGGGGCCATTTTCTTGGCTAGAACCTTTCATATTTTACTTTACAGCCTCTATCCAAGTTAATTCCGATCTACCCCTCAGCATTTGACACAGTTCTATAATATGTTTCAGTAAAGAAAACCACAATCAATTAGCCTAGCATTTACAATATGTTTAGTCTCATTTCACAGTGTCATAAGCCAGTATTATCATGTGAGGGAAATGTAAACCTGTATAAAATGCACAAAGAAAACAATATTAGACTATCCAATTTGAAGTACAAGCTTAGGAATTTTGAGGTAGTTAATATAAACTGAACAGAGAATAAATTCATACATGTGAGACTTGTCTTTTAGTACCCTCGGATGTCTGCTTGTCATGTATATATTCCTTGAAGATCTACTTAGCTCGTGAAAAAAAGGAAAAAAAAGGAAAAAAATTTCTAATTGCAGATGACAGGGTTAGTCTCTTCTATTAAAATGACTAACCTTTTCTATTAGAAAATATTTGAAGAAAGAGAGTCAGGCCCTGCTAATCCATGGCTGTGAACTACGATACTATTGCAATTTTGCATGTGCAAACAAACTAGAGATTACTCCAACTTTTCTTCTCTCCATGTTTAAGCTTCTCTTTTCACTTTAATATAAAAAGGAAACCTTTTATTTTAATATATTAAAGAAGAAATGTGCAAAATTCTAAGCAATATGTATTTATAAGAAATGACAATTAGAATAGGAAGCATAAAGAAAATAATATCTAGAAGTTAGCTATAATGTGACTCAGTATTATATATGATTATCATTGCACAAGTGATTTTCTTCCACAGGATCACAAACCTCTGACCCATGAACCGAAGTCAAAAAAGCAGAAAATTGGTTATATTGAATTTTCCAGCAATAATCTAGCATCACAACTATAAAATAAATGCTAGAATGAGCTCACAAATATTTCAGATGCTTTAATAGGGAATCAATGCAAGTAAATACATAATGGGGAGGCTATCCAAATCAAAATAATCAATATCATATGTATTCTTGGATGAGAATACCTTCCCATATTGAAGTTTGAATAGAAAGCTAACATTCAGTTTTGAATTCAGAAACCTCTATTTGTTAGCGAATAAGAAACTATTGCTTCAATTTCCTATAGCCTCTCCTGTATTTATTTTAATTATTAGCTGATCGATGTTGTTCAATTTCAATTGCTTCTAAATGTATCAACCAAGGCACCTTTGCCTTCGCAATGATACCAGCTCCAAAGTGCAAATAGATTGAGGTAGGCCATGTGGGCCAAATGTACACTGTTGCTTAAACATTCTAATCAGTCGGTAATACAATCCTATGCAAGGCAACTATGGGTAAGAAAGAGGCTTGCCAAAGAACCAAGTACACCAGTTGTCTGGTGGGAGGCGTACCTTATTGCGCAAATAGCAGTGTAAGGCTTTAAAGCACATACAATCAGGGAGCAAGCCTGAAGCCTCCAAATCTACATATACTATAAATCAAGATGAGGGAATTGCTATAGGAGGAAAGAATAAAGAGTTGCAATAGGGGATGCATTCATCTCTAGGGGCACAATCACAATGTATTAGCCAAATAATCATTGCTGTAGAAACTTAAAAGGATAACACAGCAAATTAGACATCTTAGGATCCACTAAAGTAATTTACCTCTCCACTGCTCTAACAATCTACTTTTAAGACAATTAACTTTTTACGATAGTAACATTTCATGTTTATATAAGTAATTCTAGTTTTTTATTATTAATCGAGGAATATGAAACAGTAGTTATTTCTACATATATTCAAATAGCACACAAACATTTTATTCACAGTTCACATTTTCTTCTAACAAACAAGTGTATCTCATGTAATGCAAGGACCTTCTACATCTTCACCAGTAATTTAACCTCAACCAAGTCCACTGCTAATGGTGGAAGATAAAACCATATAGAATAAACATGATATATGAAATAGAGGAATAAATTGGAAACTGAAGAAACATATTTGAGAAATGCTGGACAATTTAGTATATAAAAAACTGCCGGAACTAACATTTTGGACAATTTTCAGTGTAGATAGCATCCCATGTCCTCCTAGCTGATGGACCCACGTAACCAGTGTAGCGTTCAGGGTTTAGCTGGAGATTCACATAAGTCATTTCAGCTGCGAAAATAAATGAATCATCAAATGTTACTGATGTCATCAAACATTAAAAGTTAGCAACCCAAATAAATAGAAGGAAAAAAAAAAAACAGAACATAGTACGGAAATTGAGAGGCAAGCAGTTATCATTCAGCAGAAGAAAATCTACCATTATCCGTCTCATCATCGTATGTCCATGGATTATCAACTTCAATCCACCTCTAAAAGCTTTACTATCAAGTGTGCGATCAACAGTAGCCTCTCTCTTTCCCTCCTGACACTTCAGATCATCAGCAGGAAGCGCTTGAAGGGGCTTCCTAAATGGCTCCGGGAATTCATTCTCAGGGCACTCACATACACTGCAATCCCGAAGACGGCACATTCCATCATCAGGCCAAAATGGGCAGTCACACCACAATTTAACCTAACAAAGTAGCAAAACAGAGACCAGTAAAAGATTACAGGATAATCCAAGAGTTCCATGCAGGCAGGTGAATTTCCCCAACCCAACAAATCATGAATATAGTAATGACAAATATGATGTTTCACAACCAAAGAAACAGGACTTCTCAGGGGACATATCACACATCAATTATAGTCATGGAATGGTGAAAATTCCTTTCAGTCCTATGCAGTAATACCTTTCAAATGATAATATTGTGGGACTTAGATGGTTAGGGTACTTAGAGAACATGTTTCTGCAGATAAATAAACTTGGAATACTACAAATCCTTGTGGTCCTTTGAATTCGTACGTCTCAAAACATAATGTTGATTCTGCAGATGAATAAAAATAAAGAATCTGGATGGTGTTTGAAAAAAAAAAAATAGCTTTCATTTTTTTTCACATATGGAATAATGTCCAGAATCTCGGTATCAGTATTAGCGTATGTTTGGCATCAAAATCAGAAATATTGGAGTCGTATTGGCAATATCAATGTTGTCTCAATTGCATCGATATCCTGACGTGCATATACCGGTAAACAAAAACTGCTGAAGTTAGCAAGATTAGTAAGTATAGGAACATGAATTTAACCTCTTACACAGGTTCATTAATCTGTTAGATAGGAGAACATTACTCCATCAAAGCAAACATGAAGAGTGGGCATTCCCCAAAGTATTTACCAAAAAAATTCTTAGCAGCAATTTGGACTTGATTATTACTGGTGTGCATAAAGGTGAGAACAAAGAACCGCATGGAAAAAGAAATAAATTGAACCTTAGAATGTAAGAGAAAATTAATGGAGTGAATCATCATCGTCAGATAATGTAAACACTTGGTGTCAGGTCAAACAACTCAAATTACAAAACTACACAACATTGTGAACTGATTCAGGACATTATGTGATTTTGCCTGCATTCCAAAATACTAGAAAAACATATGATGTGTGTAGGTCCAATATGTGTTCTAATGACCCGAATAACTCTAACAATGTGATTTTGTGTTCCTTCACAAATAGCAGATTGCATTTCACCTCATATTATTCAATGCTTCAACTGCGCTTAAATCACAAAATCAACCTCTAGTCACAGCCTAAGCTTCCAATATGCATGAAGGGCATAAATTAACTGAGTCCACACATAAAAGATATAAAAAACATCCAAAAACAGACCTGGTCACAATTCACTTGATTAGCTAGTCTCGGGGAGCAACTAGCGATCAGATAAATTTACAAGCCAGCTCTCAAATTTTCTGAATGAGAACAGTAAAAGAAAACTTCAAGATCCAAATAAAATAAAATAAAATCAATTACCTTGAAATATCTGAAAAAGGGAGTAGTCACTAGCTCCTGCAGGATTGGATTCAACACCTCCTCATTCAAAGAATCCACTGTCTCATAATCACAAGTGCAGTCTTCCACGATCCCAGTGTACTTTCTTGATCCCTTAACCCCAAAAATTCACTCACAAGTTCATCCTTGAAATTAAACGGAAGAAAGAAAAGGAAAAGAAAACTATAAATGCAGCAAAATTTACCAGCGGGCACTCGGTGGACTTCTTGGAAATGATCCCAAAAAAAGGGGCCTTTTGGTAACTTCCCGTCGTCGCCGCGAATGCTAGGATGGCCACGATCAGAGCACCCAACAGCCATTCCCATCTCCGCCGCCGCCTTCCCCCGCCGCCTCCGCGGCCGGCGTCTGCGTTCCCCATTAGAATCGGGACCCTAGATTTGATACGGGGATTTTTATTTTTATTTTCTTTGAAGATAAGAGGAAAGAAAAACCCATGCAATTGAGAAAAAGGGTTTATTTAACTGCTTGAGATGAAAGTTTCAACGGAGCGAGAGCCGAGAAATTGGACGAAGAAATATGCCGCGTTTAGAAATGGCGGTTTCCGACAACCGTTATAATCTAAAATGATTATCATCAGTAATAACAATACTATTTTAATGTAATATAGGTAAAAAGGAAGGATCTGAGAGAAAAGGGCTCTCTCTTCTTCTCTTTTCCGGGAACAAACAGGTCCTTGGAGGAGCTAAATTATGTGCTAAGGCTCGAATATTATTGATGAAAAATTCACTTCTATTTAGCTATTTTTGTTACTATTTGAGATATTATTGCATTTATTAGTTCCAACAGCAATCTGTACTAATTCTAATTCTAGTCGCCAGATATGTTTCACATCATATATGGTTTTCTATTAAGCGGTTATAATTTTAAATTATATGATTGCTGTGGATACTTTTTAATTTTTTTTAAAAAGAAATCAGGTGGCGCCTCTCCTGACAGTGTGGGCCCGCTGTGATGTGTTTGCTTCGTTCTTATTGGTCAGCTCAACAAGGATCCGAATTTCTACACCAAAATCCACGCGCCAAAAAATCTACAAATTAGGGTCACTTGACTCTTGAGTATCTTCGCAAAAAGTAAACGGTCATTTTTTCATTATGAACGAAATGGCTTAAATACTAAAAATATGAAAGGAAAAAAAAAAATGACAGCCCACTGGTTTTTCAAAAGATGAGTAGTATGAATCTGGAAATTATCACCCTATTTTTTTTTATAGTCAAATAAAGAAAAATAAAATTTTGAAAAATAAAAATAAATGGTAAACTAAAGGCGATTGATCACTGTGAATTGACAGCCTAAGTCTATTTTCAATTTCTTCAGGAGCTAGATAGTAATCTAGTAGAGATGCAGGAAAAGCATTTGGATAAGAAATAGAGCTGGATTTGAAAGCTGCAGCCGTTTTCATTACAGACTTGTATTGTTTGGAGGAGGATTTTGTCATCGGCTTGACACGTGTAAGTAGTCTCTTTTACTTTTTGCTTGCCAGCAATTGAAGCCATGAGAATCCGTATCGCCACATCAACCAATAGTGATATAGTGGTTGTTGGCGCGGTATTGGCTCGGACAATTGCAGCTTTCACCTTCTCGAGAGTGTGTTGTGGTTGATGGTTATGGTTTCAGTACTTACAGAAGGTTGGGAAGAGAGGTTGACGACAACAGACGAAAGGGACACCTACCTTATGTACTCAGACCAACCTCCATTGTCGCTTCCTAGAACAAGCCCAACATTAGGCCTTGATGTTAGGGTTGGTTCAAGCTTATAGGAAGCCCATGAGATTGAGTTGGAGCTTTTTACCAAGTAGGGCCATGAGGCCCTTTCCCCGAATTACCCAGGCTACTGTCAGGTTCTTTACTTGGGCTTGAAGGCCCAACTCATTGGGTAGCCTCAAAAGTTAACGGAACAACCTCTCCGCAATGGATCAAGGGTTTCGGCGGTGACATCGGATGTGAATCCAAGACAAGGGAAAGACTCTGATATCATCATTGGCCACAAGAGCAGAAGGGTCAACAATGGCCATCTCGACTTCCGCACTTTCAGGTCTGAGAGGAGCTGTTGTTGATGATGTAACTACTTTAGGGTGAGAGAGGTGATTGAAGAAGAGGACTGCTGGCCTACACGACCACAATGAAGACAAAGCGAATGAATGTGCTCATAATCGAAAATCTCTTAGAAATCAAGGATCTCCTCACCTTCAATGTCATATTGTAACCCCCTGCTCCCGGTGTACGTATCACCGTATCGGTACGCGATACGACGTACAAAATTGATTTGACCTCCGTGGTAGTCCGATTGAGCCGATTTCAGTTTTAAAAATCATTTTCTAATATTTTAGATTTTTCAGGAATTTCTGGAATTTTCCTGGATTATTTTGGAAAATCTCCGTAGTTGGTGTCGACCGATACCGATAATCGGCTCTACGATTTTTCTTTCACAAACGGAGTTGTATTTTGAGAATCCGCTTCCACCTTATGTCTTAAAATCACATTAGCTACATTTGGGTATTTTTGGGGATTTTTCTGAATTTATCAAAAATCCGGCCATACCGGTGTCGCCCGTATCGGCGACAGCTTCCGGGATTTTTAAGTTGCAAACCGGATTGAGTTTCGACAAACCGTCTTCATATTACGTCTCAGGATAATATTTCCTATTTTCTGTAATTTTTGGACACCGTGCGGAGCTGGTCACATTTTGGGTCAATATTATAATATTATAATATTATTGGTTTTAAGTTTTCTTTTTCTTTTCTTTTCCTTTCTCTTCTCTTCTCTGGCTTTTTCCAGAGAATTCCCCCCACCGCCTCTCAAACCGACATATCTCTCTCCTCTTTTGTTTTAAATATCTCCCTCCCTCCAACTCTCTCTCTAAAAAACTCTCTCTTTCAACTCTCTCTCTCTCTCTCTCACTCTCTCTCCCCCCTTTCCCCCACATATGGGTTGTCTGAAATTTACCCTTTGTCTGTTTTGGGGTTTTCCAATTTCAAATGGGAGAGGTACGGAGAGGTTGTGACATTATTTTGGGGGTTTGAATTCCACGAGGCCATGGTGATTTGCTGAAAAACCATCAAAATTGGTTGATCGTTATACTAATGGCCCTGCAAACTGAGATGGCCTTTTCGCTTGCAATCTCTGTTTCTTTCTTTCTGGATCCTCTTCTGATTCGTCTTCTCCATTGGGAATATGATTTGATGTTTCCTCCCTCTCTCTCTAGCCGGAGACCGAGCCACCGCCGGCGGCCGGGCTCGCCGCCGGCGGGCCCCCGTCACCGCCGGCCATGCTGAAGCACAGCAGCAGCAGCAAGAAGCTGCTTCTGCTGCTGTTATTATTTTGTTGGGTTTGGGGTGAAACCCAAAACCCATTAACCCAATTTGGGTTTATTTGCAACCCAATAACCCGACCCGTTAACCCATAAACCCACTACCCATTTAACTTAAGTTAACGGGTTTGGGTTATGGATCTGGACCCGACCCGTTATGAGCCAAACCCGCATTCGAAACCCGTTAAAGGTAATGTTGCATAAAACCCCCTGTGTCATTTTATTAATTGCATTTAAATTATTTTTATTTACATATTTAACCCTATTGTATTATTTTTAGCGTTCGGGCGATATCGGGAGTATCCGGACTCCGATTTGAACGATTCTGGATCCGTTGCGACCGTGGGAGCGAGACCTACCCTTCGACGACAAGTTTGTGAGTGTTTTTCTTTTATAAATTATATTTACCATGTTTAGTGACATTGCTTGATATATCGTGATTACTGATAAAAAAACGGTAATTATTCATTATTCACTGGTCATGATTGGACGGTCATTGAAGTAGAAATAACCTAGAAGATTGTTAGGATTTCCTAATTTAATATGAGGTAATCATAGTAACAAGACATACAGACATAGACAACTCGGACACAGATATCATGCCTGTACCGTCACTGACCCATGGACCACTAGGTCACCATATTAGTGGATACTATTACTTCATGTAGTAGCTCACAGTTAGATAACTATCGTCACATGTATACTGATTCACGGTACTTGATGACACTACACTGTCACTAGACATGACTGCTAGACACCGTTAGTACATGCACTGATATCCTCCTTACACAAATACTGTAGTTCACTGGATATGGTATGATACACTGACCATTATTATTACCACTATCACATATATATATGACACGGATTCTGGCTACACATATATCTTCCACTAGTACACAGATATACCAATGCACGGCATGTCGCATTTCATATTATTGTTATTATCGTTATATGGATGCTCGATACACTGTTATCTCATGTTCACACATCACTGTTACATATGCTCACCACACGGGTGTACATGCATGTATTGTTTCTCACTTATTATCATATGACTCACCGTGCATATTACCTAGATTATTGTTCCTTGTTACTATATCCATGTTATATGATTGTTTCCGGTTACTGATATGGATATTCCTGTTTCTGGACATGCGAGCTGTTGATATGCGATATGTGGGAATCCACATCTATTGTTCCCGTTTCCCGGTATATTGTTCATGTTATCTTGTTCATGTTATATTGTTCCTTATTCCCGTGATATTGTTCTACGCTATCAACAGAGCTCAAGTCCAGTTATCATGTTACCCGTATCATGTACGGTAGTTATTCTTGTTACATTGTATACTTGATATAACAGATCATAAAGCTAACTTGGGTATGGGGGAGACTTGACGGTTGATTAGATTTTATCGGGTGATGTACTGGATCCATATTGTTTGTCCCACTGCAGGGGACGGGGTAGTGCTGGCTACCGTCTGTTATTGCTCATGAGCTCCCGTTTCCCGTTATTGTTTTAGCTCATTGAGATCCCGTTTCATGTTACAGCCTTAGCGGGCTGGCCCTGGTCTCAGCAGCCAGGGGTCTGTTTAAGGCCGTGATCCCGGGTATGCACGGGATAATCCACCCGATAAGAACTCCTCGACCATGGGTTTCCAATTTACATAATAAAACAGTATACACAATAGTGACGTCGGGAACACTTGTTATTTGGTCACTCTTCGTTTGGATAATGGTACCCGTAGGCCATGTCCGGATGGGTTCGACTGGAGTGCGGGCTCCAGTATGAACTGCCAGTGGTATGGGACACTGGAAGAGAGTGGTTGTAATACCAGGTGGTACTGATTGCTACTATTGTATAAATGACATGACTAGACATGACCTGCCTGCTACATGTTTAGTTGTACTTGTTACTATTCCTGATCATTTATCTGCTATCATGTTACATGTATACATTGATACTGTACATGTTTCCTGTTACAATTTCTGTAGTGATCTGCTACTCCTTGCACATGTATACTTTATTACATTACCTAGTACTTGTTACCTGTTTGTAGTGGCATACTATGCATGTTCTGCATTGCATATATATTTTATTGTTGCAGACATATGCCCATCCGCATGGTCACCTCTATCACGTCACCACTACATGTTCATGTCTATCACGTCACCACTAGACAATCTTATTTATTATATTATAATAACTGGATACGACTATAGACTTGACCCGATAATAACCGGTTTAGATGGCATGTTTATATCTTTCTACCGCTTACATGTGTATATATTCTACTGCTTCTTATATGATTATTATATGGTATCGCTATTTCACCATCTTGTATTATATATATTATCGTGCTTGTATCTATAGTATATATTACTGCCTCCTTCATTTTACCACTCACTAGGTCGCTTTCTGACGACCCTGCGTTTGCATGCTCAGATTGGAGATCCGCGTACCGAGAGTACCTTGGAGTCACATAGGAGATTCCTCATCGAGACACTTCATAGGTATCTTTGTGTTTTATTTCTGTTAACATATTTATTCCTGTTTTCATATCTGTTATGATCGCTGACCTCTTTCTGCAGGTATTCTTGTACTTATTACATGCTGGAACTCAGGTATATATATATGGAGATTATTTACTGTACTGTACTGAGGCTTAACGTACGCGTGAGCGTGTTTTCACCTCACGTATGTACGTCGCCATAACGTCTCCGTATCTTTAGGAGCGGGGCGTTACACATATCAGCGTCGAGGACCACGAGACGCGACAAGTCGACCTCCACTGCGACCCTGGCAGACCTCCCCTTGGACAACAACTCAGTTGCTTGGTCCAACTTGAGCAAGCGCCCAACCCGGGCAACAATCAATTTCTAGCGCCTCCTGAGTCCAAAATGTAGGTGGCAAATTAGACAAGCAGAGTTAAATCATAGCCAAAGGCAAAGATTCCAGTGAAAGTCGGGGTCTGATTGTCACAACAACGTTATCGAGGGCCCACGACCCCTCCAACAGATCCTTGTCGCAAAGTACCCATAATTCATACATTGCAAAGTCGAGTCATTGCCCGATATATACCTCTTTTGTGCATCCTACTAATTTAAATTGAAAAATCCTCTCACACATCACATAAGTGAGATTTGAACACACAACCTTATATGAGGTAAGTGTCTTGCCGCTTGAGCTACTCAGTTGGTAATGTAATTAATCTTATCAAGTCATCTGAGTAACTAATGTGACTCTCATTCTTCAAAGTGACATATTTAACATTTTTAACAATAATATTTAATAATATGTGTGTGTGTCTGCACGAGTGGCCGATTGGTAAGATGCTGGGTTTGTTCCCCAGTGGTCGCCAGTTCGAACCACTCTATGGACATATTGGGGATTGCTCTGGAGGGGTTGTTTTTCATTGCACAAATTTCTCTAAATAGAATGGGTCGCCTCTGGGATATCCCAAAATTTACCTTTCAGCACACACATATAGTATTCTAATGAGAATCGGGTTCACAATAAGCTTTGTGTGAACTCTTCTATAAGCCATCTATGGATGATCTGAACCGTTCATCTTGATCTAGATACTCAAATTAAACTAACAATGAAAAATCAAGTGATTCCTCACCTTTTTACTTATGCATCAAATGATATATTTTTTCTATGGCTAATATAACATATTTTGTGTAACTACTTAATGCATAGTAAAAAGGCATTGAATCACATTATTTTTTATTGTTAGTATAATTAGAGTATGTAGATTAAGATGAACGGTTTGGATCATCCATGGGGTGCTCACCATGACGTTCGTACGAAGCTTATTGTGAGGTCAGTTCTCACTAAAATATTTTCCTATACATACATATGGAGTTTGCAGGAAGCTTATTGTGAGGCCGGTTCTCATTAGAATATTTTCCTATACATACATACATACAGATACATATATTTACAACTCCTTATATGATTTTCTCACGAAGCTTATTTTGAGAAAGTTTCTCATTTGAAGATTTTTCTATAGTACATGTATGTATGTATGTGTGTGTGTGTTCTACACACACACACATACACACACACACATATATATACGTAGACTTGTGTCCTTGCAAAAGGATTTGAGTCCGAATCCTTCCAACTCAAATACAACCCTCCGACATTCGAACACAAGATCCACTCCATTGAAGTTGATCTACATCATTTCAAGTATCTATAAACAAAAAATTAAGTGTTTTGAATACTTTTTGCCCATCCATCAAGCGGCGCAAAATGGACGGCCGAAAGTAGTGAATTGGTTAGATCTATATTTTTAGACATACAAGTTCTCGATCCGACCATTTTATTATGATCTAAACATTTAAAAACCCCTACAAATAAATTTTTATTAGGTTTCAAATGTTCTACACATTAAACTAAGCAACTCACTATTTAGGGTCTGTTTGGTTGTCGTAACTGGCCGTAATTCGTAGTTGTAATTGGTAAAGTCTTTTACAATTGTAAATGAGTTACATGTATATAAATTTTACGGTGTTTGGTTGGTAATATAAAATTATAAAATGGGAAAGTGTATTGTACTTTACGGTGTTTGGTTGTCGTAATGTATAAGTCGTAAGTGAAAAAGTTGACCACAAAATTAACTATTTGGTGATTTTAAAAGTTTTAATAATGCAAATAAATATTAAAAAAGTTAAATATTAAAATTTTTTAATATTAATATAAAAAATATTACAAATTTGTATGACCACAAAATTAACTGTAACTGGGCTGTAAATGAGTGGTAACTGGGTTACAAGTGAGTGTTAGTTGAGTTACGTAAGTCTTTTACGAATTACGGTCCAAACAAACGCCGTAATTGTAACTGGGTAGTAAGTCATTTACGAATTATGGAGTTTTACGCGAAACAAATGGCCCCTTAGATCGTCCGTATTTCCCCTACTTGATGCATGGGCAAAAATATTCAAAATACTTGATTTTTTGTTTATAAATACTTGAAATAATATAGATCAACTTCAACTGAGTGGATATTGTATTCGAATGTCGGATGTTGGTATTTGAGTGGAAAGGATTCAGCCTCAAATCCTCTTGAAAGGACACAAGTCTATACACACACACTCACACACACACACACACGAGATAGACTTGTGTTGTTCTAGAAGAATTCGAGGCCGAATCCTTCCCACTCAAATACAACCCTATGACATTCGAATATAAGATCCATTGCATTGAAGTTAATCTGTATTATTTCAAGTATTTATAAACCAAAAATAAGTATTTTAAATACTTTTTACCCATGCATCGTAAAAAAGAACGGCCTAAATAGTGAGTGGTTAGTTTAACGGTGTAGAACATTTAAAACCTAACAAAATTGGTTTGTAGGGGTTTTTAAATGTTTAGATCATGATCAAATGGCTGGATCGAGAATTTATATGTCTAAAGACATAGATCTAACCAACTCACTACTTTCGGCCGTCCATTTTGCGTCGCTTGATGGATGGGCAAAAAGTATTCAAAACACTTAATTTTTTTATTTTTAATTATTTTAAATAATATAGATCAACTTCAACGGAGTGGATCTTCTATTTGAATGTCAGATGTTGGTATTTAAGTGGGAAGGATTCGGGCTCGAATCCTTTCGTAATGACACAAGTCTATGTGTGTGTGTGTATGTATATGTAGATATATATGTATGTGTGTGTGTGTGTATATGTACATATAGAGAAAGACTTGTGTAGTTCTGAAGGAATTCGAGCCTGAATCCTATGATCAAAATGGACGGCCGAAAGTAGTGAGTTGGTTAGATCTATATTTTTAGATATACAAATTCTCGACCGACCATTTGATAATGATATAAACATTTTAAAACCCTACAAACCAATTTATATTAGGTTTCAAATGTTCTACACCGTTAACTAACCAACTCACTATTTAGGCTGTCCGTTTTTCCCTACTTGATGCATGGAAAAAAATATTTAAAATACTTGATTTTTGGTTTATAGATACTTGAAATAATATAGATCAACTTCAATAGAATAGATCTTGTATTCGGATGATGTATGATTATATTTGAATTGGAAGGATTTAGGCCCGAATCCTTCTGGAACTACATAAGTCTATCTCTGTACACACACACATCTCTGTTTGTGTGTGTATACACGTATATAGAGATAGACTTGTGTCAATCCGGGAGGATTCGAGGCCGAATCCTTCCCACTCAAGTACAATAATACATAATCCAAATACAAGATCCACTCCGTTAAAATTAATCTATGTTATTTCAAGTGTCTGTATACCAAAAATCAAGTATTTTAAATATTTTTTTCTCATGCATCAAATAAGAGAAAAGCGGACGGCTTAAATAGTAAGTTGATTAGTTTAACATTATAGAATATTTGAAATCTAACAAAATTGGTGTGTGAGGGTTTTAAGTTTTTAGATCATGATGAAATGGTCGGATTCAGAATTTGTATGTTTAAAGATATAATCTAAGCAATATGTTATTTTCGACCGTCCATCTTGTGCCACTTGATGGATGAGTTAAAAATATTAAAAATATATGATTTTTGATTTATAAATACTTTAAATAATGTAAATCAACTTCAACATAGTGAATCTTATTTTTGGATGTCGTAGGTTTGTATTTGAGTGGGGAGGATCGGTCCCGAATCCTTCCCGAACGATCCTAGTCTATCTCTCTCTAGATATATACATATATATGTGTATGTGTGTGTGTATATATATAGACTTGTGTCTTTCCAAAAGGATTTGAGTCCGAATCCTTCCAACTCAAATACAACCCTCCGACATTCGAATACAAGATCCACTCCGTTGAAGTTCATCTATATTATTTCAAGTATCTATAAACCAAAAATTAAGTATTTTAAATACTTTTTACCCATGCATCAAGCGACGCAAAATGGACGGCCGAAAGTAGTGAGTTGGTTAGATTTATTTTTAGACACACAAATTCTAGATCCGGTCATTTGATCATGATTTAAACATTTAAAAACCCCTACAAACTAATTTTTGTTAGGTTTCAAATGTTCTACACCATTAACTAACCAACTCACTATTTAGGTCGTCCGATTTCCTCCTACTTGATGCATGGGCAAAAAGTATTTAAAATATTTGATTTTTGGTTTATAAATACTTGAAACAATATATATCAACTTCAACAGAGTGGATCTTGTATTCGAATGTCAGAGAGTTGTATTTGAGTGGGAAGGATTCAGGCTTGAATCCTTCCGAAACTACACAAGTGTAACGGTCCCAAATTCTAATAATCTCAATTTACATAAACATCTATATTGATCAACAGATTATCATTCTCATCTCCAATATTCTTGAAAATTTCGGCAGCACCTCTTTTGTAAATACTAAAATGTCCAAATATACATTTCATATCACAATAATTTCAGCCAACACCAACCTACTTATTCTCAATCCAAGCATATAAACCAACTCAACAATCGCCCACGCAATCCTAATAATAATTCGGCTCACAACGGCCTACTTATATGAAAACTCAATAATTAAATACTCGAGAGCACCCCTCTCGGTATCCACAGAATAATGCCAAACTATCTTTAACTCCAACTCATCATAATCATAACCAAACTCATATCTCTATACAATACATGGATTCAGACTTGGTATAAGTACACGTCAAATAGGATAATGAACATATACAACAAGAACTAAATTACATCCTCAATACATTCATTATTAGAAAATTTTCTACAAAATGCATAAACCTAAAGTTGGTCCCCCGCCATGACGCGACCTGAAAACATGAAACTGAGATAGGGTGAGCTTAATAGCTCAGTGAGTAAAGATAGAAGCAAATCAGAGAATGGTGAATATAATCAATAATAAGTATGATTTTTCGAGTAATAGAACAGATCTGGATGAATGAGAGAAACAGAGAATCAATAACATGTGATGAAACAATTGGGCTCCATAATCTTCGGGGATGGTCTGACTCTTTTGGTCATTGATTTCTTATGACATTTCCTGTATTCTATGCCACATGTTACATGGTCTATAAGTTCAGTAAAATATTTGCTCGGCAATTATAGTTTATTATCAAACTCTTCTTATGTATTCATAGTATGTATCACATACATATTTCATATATCATGCACGGGCGTGTCAATCACGCTCTCACTATCTTATATATAGTTTATGCATCAGATAATACATGCATCACAAAACATACTTTTATATCATGTAATCTTATCACGCTCCACATATCACAATATCACATTACACTACACAACATTCACATGCCATATTTAATGAGATATGTATTATACATTATTCATATGCATATGCAATTCACACGTGAAGTGTGAAAATTCTCCATCTTCCCCCTCCTACCAGCTCCCGCCCGGCCCCTTCCTCCTATATATATACGTTGCATATGTATAAATATCACATAATAATAACACCGTCTTCCCCTCCTACCGGCTCCCGCCCGGCCCCTTCCTCCTATATATATGTACGTATATAATGCAATAACACCGTCTTCTCCCTCCTACCGGCTCTCGCCCGGCCCCTTCCTTCAATGTGTATGAATGCAAAAGACATATTTATATTTGCACGCTAATAGCAACCAATATAGTAATGATATAAATATTAATTAAATACTATGGTTTGCTTTCCAACTCATCAACTCTATTTTCAAAGAATTTCATGTGGTTCACTGCATGTGTATACATACACCCAGATAACAATCAATTCGTCATATTACGACAATTTGACCATTTATTATAATTTGATTCTCAACTTATCGCCTCTATTAGTGGAGGATGTATGTAATTCACTGTATACGTGTATGCAAATATATGTTACCGTTCACCTTCCTGTTTAGTAATTCTATTATCAATAAGATGTATATGGTTCATTGGTTATATATTCACACATGAGTTGTAAGTCAACAATAAGGTGATCTACGTATTTCATTCATATAGGTTGAGTTCTCATTCATATTATCAATAACTGCGTATCCAAATAGTGATGTATGTGTATAAGCAAGTATAACTGTATACATCATGTCACACTTAAACACATTCATACTTCAGTATCATTCATATGCAACAATCATTTTACACACAACTATTATCAATGTCAACCGTTCAATGTTTCGTCTAAAACATTGATTTCACTTTTAATACATATATTCTTAATTTGTACCAGTAAGTCTTGTAGTTAGCTATACTCCACCCTTCATACATCCTATTATTTAACTGGTAGAGTTGATTAATCCACTTGACAATAGTCACTTTCAGTTAGCACATCTTGGGCTTTAAATTTTACTTATACACTGTATAATTTTTACTAACTATGTCATCATATCTTCTTCTTATTCTTGCACTAATTAATTAACCCCTCTTCACATGTAAATTGGAAGAGGCTTAGATGTTCGAAGTCAGAGTATGAGGGTACTTAATTAAGTTAGCATATATAAGATTAACTCATATGCATCTTACTATCGAATGTAGTTTTGCCTTATATTTCTTAATTCCTAATAGTTGTATTTATAGTTATAGATGAATACTCGACTTTTAAACTCAAATTAGTATCTTGCGGCCTTCAATCATTCATTAAGCTAACTTGATTATTCATTAAATGAATCATCATAAAATCTTTTCATCCTGCCTGTGAAAATCATATCAATTCTTTGCCACCTGAATAACTCAGTCTAATGCAGTATGCGGAAATCAAAGTGAGAGATACTCGCCCATAACCTGATCTAACAGTCTTTAACAAATTTCTCAACTACTTTATGTACAATTCAAACCTTCCCCACTCATTGAATAACAATTGAATTATTTCACTATATAAGTTTTCCTACAATTGGAGTTACATTTTTCAAGCTTCACCTATCATACTCACATTTTAAGGTGTAGTATTTGTGAAATTAAATACACAAGTCCCGATTTAAGAGATAAAATAGTGATGTTGTAGGAGTCACTTGAGTATTTAGCTTCCTAGTACATATGATGCATACAACACTACTGCAATATAGTCCAAAGGACCTAGAAGGAGTTTAAGTACAGATGATAAGAGGAATTGGGGGATGATGTGAATTTACAGAATGATATGACATACCCAAATAATTACCTTATCAAATGGGTGTCAAAGCAAGTAAATAAAGAATTAGACTACACTTGAGTTATGTATTAAACCATACTCTTATTGTATTCGTGGTTGCTCTTGTTACTTAATAGAGTTCCCCTAGAAATTTGGTAGCTTGGAAAGAAAGTTAGAGGAGCTTGTTTAATTAACAATGAATAGTCAAAACGAGCGTTAGGAGAGTTACAACGTACTATCTCTTCCTTACTGGGTCTAGATATCCTTTGAGGCTTTCATGATTTATCTTTTGCTAATTGCAAACTTTTGGATATATCTTAATTAAATCTTTTGTTACAAGCTCATGAGATTTTATCAGCTCTTCTACCTCTTAAACTTTTTTAGAGCATCAACCAAGGCATTACAGGTGTAGACATTAGGAATACAATCTCATCTTCTTTGTATACAAAATTTTAATGAAAGGAGGGCTTAGGTTTAATTGGGAGACTACCGTGTTCTCAAAATTTCTCTTTTAGATATAAAGGGACATAATTTAGTTTTGTAAATAATGAACTTTGAAGTTCAAGTCCTACACATTAAGAGTTTGTGGGGCCTTTTTATATCAACAAGATTACTCTTTTTACAACCACCATTCAACTCTAGCAAAAATTCCTCAATTTATTCGTAGTGTTTCGACAAAGCCTCTAGCACATACATCCAAATGGAACGTAACATAAACCACTGAATGGACTCTTATGGCTCTATATATCTCTTAGACAATATATTACATATTATAAGTAGTTTGATTTAGCAGTGGTCATTAGTCATGAACTTATTGCTTAAACACATTTTTATGTTTCAGTCTTTCCAGACAACCAATGGAGTTTTTATAATAACTTTCATTCTACATATTTAAATGGAATAAGGAAAGATTATTAGAAACTAGACTCCACCACCGTTCTATTGATATATTACATGATAAGTTTTATTTAATTAAACTGCTCCAAATATCCAAAAACTCATCAGCTGTCAGTGAGTTCTGCAGTACGACAGTTTCGACCAACATGCAATGTTTCAGTCATAACTTAAGTTACAGATATTCGATAAGGACATGGTATGAACCGTTGAAAAGTAGACTCGATTGTCTTTCCAACGGTTTATAATACGATACTATTTAACTCTAATACACAGATGAACTGAGCCCAATTTTACATGTTACTCTGTTTAACAGATTTCTGCACATATTGAGAAAATTCTCTATTTTACTCAAGATGATAGTTTTATCCAGAAATTTTACAATAAAATAGAGGAAAAAATAGATTGAAGACTCCTCTAAATGATAGAAGTTAATCACTACACATCATGAGAATTTTCTGACAATTTAGAAAATTGAAATAGGTTTAGATCTAGATGGAATCTCCCTCACCTAGATTTTCTTCTCTTCGAAGTGACCGTGCCTCCGCCTTGCCGCCGGTACCATGGTCGGCCATCACCATGAAAAGAGAGGAAAAGAATTAGAAGAACTCAAAGAGAGATACAAGTTAGGGTATTGATCTACTTACCATGGGGAAAGAGGATGTATAAAGTAACAAAAATTGGGCTTTTGCACCTTCTCCGCGTCGGCCACCCTCCCGGCCTCGCACGCAGCCCGGCTGCGCGCGCGTGCCCTTGGGCAGGCGCGCCCTTGCTTCAGAGAGTAGGAGAGAAGGTTGGGGGAGAGGGGGAAATTAGGAAGGGATAGAATGAGAGACTGAGAGAGGAGAGTAGATCTAGGGTTTGATATTGGGGATGATGAAGATGAAAAGAGAGATAGGAAAATATTCATCTCTTAATTAGCACAAATCCCTTATTACAATACATATTAACAAATCAATTTATCTCTCCTTTTTCTTCTCATGCCACATGTAGTCACATAAACTAAGATAAATCCCAACCCTTCATCATCCCCTCTCATGCACATCTGCTCCCTCCACTAACTCTCTTTCTATTTTAAATTCTTGTATTTACAAGTATGATGATATTTATATCACTTATATATATACACATATATATGAAATTACCTAGAGGGGGGGGTGAATAGGTGACTAGCTAATCTAATGATGAATTAATGCGAAATTAAAACTATTTATGCAAACTAAAAACTATTAAGTTAAACACACCAAATATAACACAAGAGTGTAGCCAAATTCCCGGTGAAGCGCTCTGGACTATCTCCTCAAGATTCCTCTAGATAAGAGTTGAGGTGCCGCGATGGCTCTCTTGGTTGAATATAAGTGTGAGCAAATAATCCCCAAGCATATATCAATATAAGCACAAGTATATCAAGCAAGTAATGAATATGGACAATAAAAGCATGCAAGATATAAATGTAAGTGAGAGATAGAGAGCAATCGCAAACACAGGAGATTTGTTTCGAGGTTCGAGCACCCTTGTTATACGTCCCCGCCTTCAACACTATGAAGGATTTCTACTAGAATCGATTCAACTGGATCACTCGGTACCGCAACACCTATAAGGAGTTCACACTAGAACTCTTAGACTCATTAGTCCCTCTCTTGTTCCCGCAAGACACACAAGCACACTAGCTTTTATAAACAGCCTCTTAAATATTATTTTGGGGTCCTAAAAAATTATAAACAGCCTCTTAAATATTTTCAGTTATTACGTATCTAACCTTTTATATTGGTTTTAGTTTCTGAACGATATCTTAGTCATTCGAAGTCGGATTCGAACAATTCTTGAGCCATTGTGATCGTGAAAACGAGAGCTACACATTCTCAGTATCAGTATGTGGTATTGGGTATTAAAAATTTATTGGATGCCGGTGAGTGAAAGTCCTAACTCAAGTTATAATTTTCCCAATTAAGAAATAATTATTATTGAAAAAATACAAATAACATTGATCCAATAGAATTAAGATATTATTAAAAAGATAATTGTGATATTTACTGATAATGTGAATAAGTGTTGTGGGACCAGAATCCAATAGGATATCCCGGTTAAATGAATTGCGAATGTGTTATTACAAATATGTGTGAAACATAATACTAGTATGATAATAAATTGTGATTTTGTTATTATATATAATGCATGTAGACATGATCATCACGTGCATGTAGATGTATTAGTATGGACGAACGTAGATATATATCACATGAGTTATATGCTTGTGAATTTCTGAAAATGAATTTAGATCATATATGTATGAACATGAATGGATACCGTGCATGGAAAGTGATACAAGAATGTAATATATGAATATGGATAATACCTATATGAATAAGAATAAGTGCACATTTCGAGATGTAAATTGAAAACGAACGGGATAGACCGATTGGTCTGACATCAAAATAGGTAAGTAAACATTCAATTTGAATTGATAAGAATCGATGTCACATGTTAACTTGATAATTATATAAAAAATCATGCACATTTGATACTTTTTACTCATTCATCAAATGGTTTTAAAATGAATGATTTTTCAACAATAGAACAAATGACATTGTCTGATCGATGGGTAAAAAAAATTCAAACTGCATGATTTTTTATATATAAGAATTTTAGGACATGAAAATCATGATAAATAGAGTGGATCATTCATATGAATGGTACTTGGTGAGTTTTATGCCTCCTTTTTAGATTGTAATTTAGGGAAACCTACTAGTAGCACTTGACCCATATGTGTGTGCGTAGAGAGAGAGAGAGATAGAGAGAGAGACTTGTGTCATTCTGAAAGGATTCGACGCCAAATCCTTCCCACTCAATACAACCCTATGACATCTGAATACAAGATCCATTCCGTTGAGATTGATCTACATATTTTTAAGTAATTAAAAATAAAAAATCATGTATTTTGAATGTTTTTTTGCCCATCCATCAAGTATGCGCAAAATGAACGATTGAAAATGACATATTGCTTAAATTTACTTCTTTAGACATACAAATTATTGATCCGATCATTTCATTAAGATCTAAACACTTAAAAACTCTTACGCACCAATATTTATTAGGTTTTAAATACTCTACACTGTTAAACTAACCAACTTACTATACGGCCGTCCATTTTGTGACTAATTGTTGGATGAGCAAAAAATATTTAAATGAGAAAAAAATATTTAAAATACATGAATTTTGATTTTTAGTTAGTTTAAATAATATAGATCAACTTCAACAGAGTGAATTTTACATGCAGATATCATAGGATTGTGTTTAAGGGGGAACAATTCGGTCTCAAATCCTTCTGGAATGACACAAATGTATTTAAAAGCTCAAAAAAACAGAAGTCACATAAACACAGTATTTGAGTTAGCATATCAAGAAGGAAGCTATGCCTCTCAACTCATTGTAAGGCTCTTCGACCATATCAGAATGATTAGAAATTTCCATGATCTACAGGTCGGTAAGTTTACTCCTGTAACAATTCCGCCATCTGCTTTCTTCTTGGAATTTTTTTAACACCACCGATTTTACGAAGATGTGGTTTCAGTCCTGCATATCCTCCTCTGCAAACTCCTCTCTGTGCATCTCTTCTATCGTCGGCTTCCATAACCGGACACGAGCATTTATGAACCAATTGGATATCTGAGACAGGGACAACAGTTAGTTCTGGACTTTGAGAAAATTAAGGCCTAATAACAAGACAAATAGATTTTCGTTAGAAAAATTTACTTGGTTTCTGGTTAAGCCAGTCTGTGAAGCAAGCATAAGTTTCTCATCGTCAGTCGGGTAACTGTTTCAGTGATAACAGTTGGAAGTTATAAGAGCTGATATAGAAAGCAAGCAAGCAATGCAGTGTCGTAAAGTTGACTTACGGGTGAAGAAAATGCTCGAAAAGCCAAGCTCGAAGGTGTGCAACTGACTCTTCTGGTAGTCCTCTTAACGGTCTCCAGACTTGTTGGATTTGTATCATGCCAAGCTGCCGAAGAGTTTCTCTCCTCTGTATACTGCTTTATGAGGAAAATCTCCCTGGCTTCTTGATAGATCTTTGGAAAGAGAGTCTCTTGATAAGATAAGCTGAGTGATTATGGCATTCCTGAGGTTGGAGCAATGTTTAGACATTGCTTGGATTGTTAGAGCAGAATAAGATGTAGCAACCCCTGGGCCTGCTACAGCTTCAAATGATGACACCACCGTGTCTATTTGATGAAAGTACTGCTCATATCGTCTCTCAAGCTGAAAAGAACAAAATCCTGCTGTTACTATTTTTTCTTCAAAGGAAAAAAAAATTCCTGCAGTTCTCCTTCTATGATTTTTTTGGGAATTAAATAACAAGATTTCACCATCAATGCCTATCTGAAGTAATTCTATTACCGGCCAAAGGATCAGACATTATCACTGAGCATTTGGAAGCAGAATGAGTCTGGTAGATAATTGACAGTAATCTACCTACTGAGTAATCCTCTTTTTCAGTCGGGGGCAATAAGCGAGTATGAGTAAACCATACCATATTCATTAGCGTACATGGAAGAAAAAAAATCAAGGAAGCCTCATGAAAACAAAGCAAAAATAGCATTAAGATCTCTCAATGGCACAATTCTGAATAGTTCACTATCTCAAAGAAATAGAGCAAGTGTTTTTCCCCACAAATCTTACAGAGGAGGGCATGGACATGTCAAAAAAAGTATACACCCACACAAATGCAACAAACTTTAAATAACAAGGTCATGGCATGGCAAGCAAACATTAATAGGAAAATACATTTTCTATAATATTTAGACATGAATAAAAACTCATTGGTTTTCAATGATTTGACCAATAGTTACATTTACATCTGATGAGCATTGACATTTCTTACATTTGAATAAGTTTCAAGTCATAGAACTAGGCTTTCTTAGTTTCTAGTTCTTTAACGGAGGAGCTTAATGTATCAAATGTCCTAAGTGGAAAAATATTTCTCTAAATAAAATGTCCTAAGTTGAAACATATCCCTAATTTTATAATGTTTTAGCATAAACTATTAGCCTAATATGTATTTTTTTTAATAAATACATATCCCAGTGCCTGCAATGCATATCAAGAAGTATGCCACGAATGTCATAAGCTAGGCTGACAAGCATAAAAAGATGTCCAAAATTGAAAAAATGGTGTGATATTAAGGGAACGCAACAGAGAGTATCCAGAAAGAACCCAAAAAAATGTCGTATACGGTAACTGTACATCGACATGGCTTCATGAAACAGAGGTGCTTGTATATGGGCATGCCCAACGGGTCCTGGGCATGTTGGGCCCTCAAACTATTCTCCATGCATCAAGAAATGCAGACTTGCTAATACAAGTGAGCACACACTTATATGAGGCAAGATATCAAAGGAATAGGATTCAAGATCACGGTGTAACTGATATAAGATGAGATTATCTGAAAGGACTTCTTAGGAATCTATTTCTGGTTTTTCTCAGAAACAAAAATCTCTGGTCAATATTTCTATCACGAATAATTTACACTACAAGTTGCTGATATCAAATATCAGATTTCATATTACAGCGAGTAATTATACTCTGATCTAAAGCATAAATCTATACATAGATCAAGCCAAAATCATCAATTAGATCTATAATTAAAGAGTACACATAATAAGATGTCAAATCTGGCATATACCTGATCTAACAAAGCAACAAGTTTGCTGATTCTGACATGGACAGCCGTTTTTCATCTGATGAGTGTTGGTTTCCTTCATGTCTGTTCACGCTTTCTCCAGCATGGGGCGCTCTTCCATCAGCCGTAGCAATTCTACCAGACCTTCTCACTTGCTTGTCAGAATCTGCCTCAGCTGCATTGCTTACACAAACGACTTCATCTAACAACCGCTGAGCTGGTTTCATACATGGAGAATTCTTAAGAGCTGTGAGAATAGATGCCATGCCGTGCAAAGTTTGACTAGAAGGATTCGAGGCATTATAAACTCCGCTATTGATTTCACTTTCACAAATCATGTTGTCATTACTTGAACAGTTGGGATTTGCTGCATTTGCATAATGTCTATCCTTTTGGAATTCGGTTGAGAGGTGTGAACCTAGAGTCAGCGCAAGCCCATGTCCATTTCCGTGGCCAACACCTAGGTGGGGGTTCTCCTTCCAAGCTTCACGATTAATTAAACTACTCATGACCATTCCAGAATCCTCTGATCTGCAGATCTGTTCCCGAATTGGATTAAAGTAAACTGGTACACTGTTTGGTTGAAAGTGTAGGTACACTGTTTGGTTGAAAGTGTAGACGATAGGCAAGATCTTCAGTATGGACTATGCAAGTATCCACATTGGAGATGAGGCATTGGTGCAGATCATTAAAGAAATTTTGAGAAACCTTAGGCAAACAAGCAAGAAAAATATGTTGGAAATAATTTAACATGTGTGGGCTCACATATGTGAATTTATTTGTATGGCTATTTTAAAGTATAGTTCAAATTAACTGTACTTTAATTAAGTTAATAATTAGACTAATAAGTATTAAATTGTCATGAATTTAATGTGTAAAGATAATTATGCAATTTCTAATTTGTTGAAGGGTCAAATTGAAAAAAAGGATAACTCTTGTTATTATATAAGGGATCATGATCCTCAAAAGAACGTATCATCATCTTCTTCTCTTTCAGATTCCTTCAGGCACAGAGAAACTCTAGAAAGATACGAATCTTTTAGAAGGTCATCTACATTCTAACAATTCAAGCAATTCAGTCATGAATCAAGGTACGCTTCCGCCTTTGTTAGTTTAATTTTCTATGTCTTTGAATCTTCAAGGAGGTTAAATATTTTTTAGATTTGATCTATGATAAAGTTATGACCTTTGATCTTATTTATTTTAAAGATAAGCATTGTAGATCCAATCCTTATTGTTTAGTTTAAGATCCAACAATTGGTATCAGAGCCTCTACTTTGAGGATTCTTAGATTTGAGAATTAAAGTTCAAAACTTGAGATTTTATTCATAGTTCCATGAATTATAGATTGGATCTTATGAATAATATACATGATTACTTTGACTTTTGTAAAAATTTTCCTTTTTTTCAAAATTTTGGATCTGAAATTTCAGATCTGAATTCACAATAATTAAAATTTTTTTTTAGAGTTTCAGATCTTTTCTTTCAGATTAAAAAAAAGAGGGGAAGTGGTCGCGCATGCCTGCGCCCTAGCGTGGCCAGGCGCGCGTGCCTCGCATTGGCAGGCCGCGCCTCCGCGACGGGCGCGGTGCATCTTAAGGCGGCACCCAGGCACTGCGTCTGGCATCTAGTATATTGTGGACCCTCTTTTAGGGGCAATTTTGCGACTTTTAAAATTTTTATATAAAATTTTGAGCACATTCAGTGAACTATTAAGATAGTCTAACATTTAATAAAACTAATTGAAACGAGATATTGCCAAAGTGAAGATGTTGTCAAAATGACCTTTTTATGTAGATTGGCTTCTTAAGAATGTTAAGATGTTTGTGTGTAAATTCATATGAGTATTAACTGGTCCAAAGGAAGAATAATATTTGACAGAATTGCATATACACCTGTAATGATAAATGTGTGACAATTATAATATTTTCATGTGAATAATAAATTAATCCAAAGATAAATCTATCATTTGACAGGATTTATTGTCAACATTTGATTACTACATCAAGAGTATCACTTAAAGTTAATATTACTGTTCAAAAACTTGATATTAATGTTGTGCTAGGTATCTTGTAATGTATTTCATAATTGTTTAAATTTAAAAGTCATTTATTTGATTATGATGTGAACATGCATGCTTATTTGATTTATTCTCTGTACAACTATTATATCTGCTGCTACTATATCTGCAAACTCCAACAATATTTTCATGCTCAATGGGACAAATTTCAAGAAATGAAAAGAGAATGTTATAATCATTCTTGACTGCATGGACCTAGACCTTGCATTAAAGATGGAACAACCTACATCTCTTACAGCTAAAAGTTCTCTTGATGATAGGAGGAACTTTGAAAAGTAGGAACGCTCTAATCGCATGAGTCAAATGATCATAAAGCGCGGCATTCTGGAAGCCTTTCGAGGTGCAGTATCTGATGAGATAACTTTGATTAAAGATTTTCTTGCCGAAATTGAGAAATATTTTGCTAAGAACGATAAGGCAGAAACAAGTACACATTTAGCTAGTTTCATTTCTATGAAGTATAAAGGTAAGAGAAACATAAGAGAGTACATCATGCAGATATCTCATATTACTTCCAAGCTTAAGGTACTAAAGCTCGTGTTGTCTGAGGACTTACTCATGCATTTAGTATTGATTTCGCTTCTTGCATAATTCGGTCAATTTAAGGTCAGTTATAACTGTCAGAAAGAGAAATGGACTCTGAATGAGCTCATTTCATATTGTGTGAAAGAAGAGAAAAGATTTAATCATGAAAAATCTGAAAATACTCATCTTATCAGAACCGCAAGGATAAGGGCAAGAAAAGAAAGAGGAATGAAGCTGCTAAGGGTCCAGATCAAAAGAAGCCTAATAAAAGTGAAGACTGTTTCTTTTGTAAGAAGCCTGGATATATAAAGAAAGAACGTACGAAAATCATGCTTGGCCAAAAAAGGTATGCTCTTTACTTTGGTCTGTTTTGAGCTTAATTTAGCTTCAATACTTAGAAATACTTGATGGTTAGATTCTGGTGCTACTACTTACATAAGTGTTTTTATGCAGGGTTGCCGGAGCTACTGAAGGCCAAGTGATGGTGAAAGATACATCTTTGTGGGCAATGAAAAGTCAGTAAAAGTTGAGACAATAGAGCATTTTAGGTTGTTATTAGGAACTGATTTTTATTTAGACTCGAAAGACACTTTTGTTGTACCGCCATTTAGATGGAATTTGGTTTCTGTTTCTGTATTGGACAAATTTAGTTACCATTGTTCTTTTGAAAATAATCAATTTAGTCTTTCATTAAATTCAAATATTATTGGTACTAGTTCATTGAGTATTTATGACAATCTTTATTTGCTTGACACTATTGCATTATATATTGAAAACTTTGCATGTGGATTCACGTGGTACAAAATGTAAGCTAAATAAAGAAAATTCAGTAAGTTTATGGCACAAGCGTTTGAGTCATATATTCAAATCTAGAATAGAACGACTTGTAACAGAAGGTATTTTGAATTTTCTTGATTTTTCAGACTTAAATGTCTGTGTTGAGTGTATCAAGAGGAAACATACCAAACATAACAGATTAAGTGCAAACAGATCTTCATGCATCTTAGAATCGATACATACGGATCTGTGGACCATTCCATACGACTTCTTGGAATGGTCAACGATACTTTATATCATTCATAAACGATTACTCACGTTATGGATACCTATATCTCATTCATGAGAAATAAGAGTCTCTGGACATATTCAAAATATTCAGAGCTGAAATTGAAACTCAACTCAGCAAGAAAATTAAGTGTGTCAGATCTGATCGTAGTGGTGAGTACTATAACAGATATGACAGTTCAGAAGAACAACGTCTAGGGCCATATACTGATTTCTTAGAGGAATGTGGAATCGTCCCACAGTACACCATGCCAGATTCACCTAGCATGAATTGTGTGGTTGAAAGACGAAATAGGACTCTTAAGGATATGATGAGAAGTATGATTAGTCATTCTATCTTATCAGAATCACTCTGAGGAGAAGCAATAAAAATAACAACTTATATCTTGAATAGAGTACCAACTAAAGTAGCTGCCAAAATACCTTATGAGCTTTGAACAGGTCGAAAGCCTAATCTAAAGCACTTACATATTTGGAGATGTCCATCTTAGGCCAAGCCTTATAAGCCAAATGAAAAGAAATTAGACTCCAAAATAGTGAGCAACTACTTCATCGGTTACTCTAAGCGATTTAGGGGCTACAAGTTTTATGATCCCACTACTAAGTCAATTTTTGAAATGGAAAATGTAATATTTTCTTAGGATGTTGAGTTTAGGGGAGAAATAAGGTAAGAGACATTGTCTTTTGAGGAGGAATCAGTTACGATCCCTACTATTACTTTTACAGTGTACAGGCTTCTATACTTGTCATTGTTCGAAAAGCAGATATGGAACCTCATCAAGACAATGTTGAACAACTTCCCACTCAAGTTAAGATAATTATTCCTGAAGAACAAACGCAACAACCTCAAGAACAGATACCATTAGAAGATTCACAATAGAGGAGAAATGTTATTTCAGATGACTACATAGTATTCCTCCAAGAACATGAGGGCACTGATGGATCAGTGGAAAGTGATCCAATCAACTTCCATCAAGCCATGCAGAATTCTAACTCTCAAAAATGGATAGATACCATAAATGAAAAGTATAAGTCTATACAAGATAATCAAGTTTGGGATCTTATCCCATTACCTGAAGGTAAGACGCCCATTGGTTACAAATGAATATTTAAAACCAAAAAGAATTCGGAAGGTAATGTGAAAAGATATAAGGCTCGTCTTGTAGGTAAAGGCTTTACTCAAAGGGAGGCATTAATTTTATAGGCTTTCTCTCCAGTTTCATCGAAAGACTCTTTAGGATAATTATGGCTCTTGTTACACATTTTGACTTTGAGTTACATCAGATGGATGTTAAGATAGTTTTCTCAATGGTGACATTGGGAAAACTATATATATGGTGCAACCAGAAAATTTTGTGTCTGGAGACTTGAAGAATATGATTTGTAAACTAAAAAATTCATATATGGACTCAAGCAAGCTTCCCATCAATGGTACTACAAGTTTCATCAAGTAGTTGTCTCATTTGGTTTCGAGACAAATTTTGTTGAAGATTATGTGTATCACAAGTATAGTGAGAGTAATTATATATTCCTGATTTTTGTATGCTGATGACATACTCCTTACTACCAATGAAAAGAAAATTTTGCACGAAACTAAGAGATTTCTTTCAAAGAAAGTTGAAATGAAAAATCTTGGTGAGGCGTCTTTTTTCTTAGGAATTCAGATATACCGGGATCGCTCTCGGGTATTCTTGGATTGTCACAAAAGACCTATATAAAAAAGGTGCTTGAAAAATATGGTATGCATGATTGTAAAGTAGGGGACACCCCAATCGTAAAAGGTGATAAATTCAATCTAAGTCAATGCCCTAAAATGACCTTGAAGTTAAAGAAATGCAGATGTTTCTCTATACTTCAGTTATAGAGTCTAATGTATGCTCAGGTTTGCACACGTCTAGCTATAACATTCATTATTGGGATGCTAGACAGATATTTAAATAACTCTGGGATGGATCACTGGAGAACAGCCAAAATGGTCTTTAGATATTTACAGAGAACTAAGGGTTACATGCTCACATACAAGAGGTCAGATCAGATTGAGACCATTGGGTATTCGGCTTCTGACTTTGCTGGATGCCAAGACAGTAGGAGATCCAAATCGGGTTATATTTATCTGTTAGATGGAGGAGTTATTTTCTGTAAGAGTGCTAAACAAAAACTCATAGTGTAATACCCCGTTTCCGGAATACGTACTTAGTTGCGTATTCAGCTTTTCGATCGTATTTTTCGATTTACTTTCCATATTTGACCGATTTCACTTTCAAATATCATTTTCCAATATACTAGATTTTCTAGGATTTTCTGGATTTTTCCTGAATTAAAATGAATTTCTTCAAAACCGGTGTCGACCAGTGTCGCTGATCGATTCCTGGAATTTTAATTCTCAAACAGTTAGGAATTTCTAGATGGCCCTTTAGGCTTTATTTCTTAGAATCATATTCCCTACTTAAATACTTTTTCTAAGAATTTTATGAATTTATGATAATTCCAACGGAGTCGGTAGTTAACTGATTCCGGAATTTTTAGTTTTAAAACTATAAAGTATTTCTTAAAAAGGATTTCACTATTAGTCTTCAAATCTTATTCTTGATTTTTGGTAAAATTTTCGGGTCATTCCGAAATACTTGAATTTCGGACATTTTTTTCAATAATCCCAAAATTCCACAATTTCCACCTCATTTCCCACTCACTTCCCCATCTAATCCCACTCACTCTCTCTCTCTCCCACAGCCGGCCAAGTGGCCAGGTGAGGGACACCTCACCCCCTCCCTTTTTGCAAGAAAACCCCTCCCTTCCACCTTAATTCCACCCTCTTTACAAAATCCCCATCTTATATATATCTTTTCATTTGCAATTTACCCTTTTTCTCCTTCACTTCAAGCAAAAGAGAAAACTCTCTCCCAAACCCTCTTCTTCCCAACCTAGACCCTAGCTCCAGGAACACCCCCAAGCTCTTCACCTCCAGCTCAAGCTACTACTTTGGAGCTTGGATCGTAGCTCTCTTCGTCGTCAAGGATCGCTTGGGAGCTATTCGTCAACCACACTCTTCCCGGACTCGTAGAGCCTCAATCAAACGGCTCCAAGTGAGTATTTCACTCACCAAGACTTGAATTAGCCCTAGAACACTTGTATCTACACCTCTTGTACACCTAGGTCACCAAAAACCATGAATGGAACCATCAAACACAATTTCCAGAAAATCTGTTCTGTCACTGTTTTTCCCACGATTAGTCGACTTAACCTAGGAGCTAGTCGACTAGAACACTTAGTTGAAACTTAGTTTTCTGGAAAACACAGTATTAGTCGACTTACCCCAAATATCAGTCGACTAATCTTTTCTGGACATAAATCTCAACTCTCTGGAAATCCCTATTAGTCGACTCCTGAATCCTCCTAGTCGACTAATCCTCCCTGGACCAGAAATCCAACTTTCTGTATCAACAGACTTAGTCGACTTAAATATCTGTTAGTCGACTGGAGACCCCTATTAGTCGACTAACCCTTACCCCTAGTCGACTAATTCTGACTGTGTGTCATAATTAATTTCTGTTCTGAATTTGGTTCTTATGCTTGTTACATGTATGTTATATCTTGCTTGTTCATGATTCGATACTGGCACTACATGACCTATTACTGCATGGATGTATCTCTTGTTACCTCATGACTTATTATTGCATATTCTCGTTTCATGACATGTTAAATAGTAAATATCACCACTTATCATACCATCTCTTAAAACTAAGCATGATACACTTGACTTTTACATAAAAAGCACTAACTTACATATGGGTCGGGGGAAGCCTGCGGATATCGATACGTGTTCGTGTTTACAGTGGTATTAGGTATATTGTACAATCATATTCCGGTCTTACCTGAGAGCCTCCAGGGGACCGAGGGGAGTGCTTGCTCCCTATTCCTGAATACTGTCATGACTAAGGGCATACATAAGACCCTCCTGAATAGCCTAGCGGCTGGCTTCCGTCACCAAGCAACGGAACAATCCTGGACCGTTATCCCGGGCATGTACGGGGTCCACTGTAAACATAGTTCGTCGATACCCCGCTGTTTCCAATAACAACCTTGTATTACTAGGATATGGATCTATGTGCGCTGGGACGCTGGGTCACATAGCTAGATATCACAGTAAAGCAAGTAATGATAATAATAGACTATAACTATGCATTCATTTCATTCTGACTTCAGTTCTATGTGTTTTCCCTACTTGTTGATTTCTATTTATGATACTGTTCCAGCTTTCCTTATTCATGTATCTTAGCCACTTGGCTGAACTTTGTTATCGTTATCTGTCTTGATCCCTTGGATTTGCACATTCAGATTCCGAGGCCTGGGCCGAAGTGGAGCCATCCACCGAAGATCAGGCTTTCTTTAGTGAGCAGGCAGATTAGCTCCGGTCCTCGTGCCAGATTCTCTCCTTTTGTCTCACGGGATCTCCATCCTACTCGTGAGCCTTTTTGTATTTTTGTTGTACCTTTTTGCTGTTGGGCTGGTTGTGATGAAAAGATACATGTAAAGTGTAATATTTTATCATACTCTGTGATGACTTGTACTTGTACTTTATGTTGGCATGTGATGGATATCACGCTTGGTCGTGTACTCTGATCTTTGTTGTACTTTTATGCTTAGCGTATATACGTGGGGGCACCTTTTGACCAACGTATATACGTCGCAGTGACGTCTCCGTATCCGTGGAATCGGGGCGTTACAGGTTGGTATCAGAGCCTAGGCTCTCACACCTAAAGTACAATCAAGCAGCAAATTAATAATTTGCTGATGCCAACTACAATGTACAAAGTTATCTAGTCCTTCTTGATTCCTCCTTGATTCCATCCCTTGTGTCCTAAATTCCTTCCATTTTTCCAATTCCAGTTATCTTTCACCAATCGGTATGGAGAGAAGGACGGGCCGTAACAACTCTGGGCAAGCCTCTAATGGACCCACTGGAGACCATGTGGATATTCTGAGAGTCATTCAGACTATGATGGGGAACCAGCAGCAGCAGACGGAGCTCCTCCGGCAGGAATTGGCAGCTCCCAAGGAGCAGAGGCCCGGAAATGTATCGGACTTCAGGCGGCTGCAACCAGCCATCTTCACGGGAGAAGAGAAGCTCTTGGATGCTGAACAATGGCTGACAGATACCGCAGACTTGTTGAATGCGGCCAGAGTACCGAAGGAGAATCAAGTGGAGGTCGCCAAGATTCAGCTGAAGGACATAGCCAGAACTTGGTGGCTAGCTGAAGAGGCCAGATTGGAGAAACCTGTCACCTGGGACACGTTCTCCAAGAGCTTTTATAGCAGGTTCTTCCCTGCCACTGCTCAGAAGGACATGAAAGAGCAATTCATCAGGCTACAGCAAGGGAGTAGGTCCGTGGACGAGTATGCCGCGGAATTTCTCAGACTGAGCCGCTTCGCCCCGTACATGGTAACGGACGAGGAGAAGCGGGCAAGTAGGTTCCAGCAGGGCTTGCAGATGGACATCCAGATGTTCTTAATGCCCCAACAACTGAAGACTTATTCAGAGGTTCTTACCATAGCTCGGGAAGTGGAGCGTGGGTTGGAGAAGAAGCGAGAGGATCAGATGAGGAACCAGGCCATGAAGAGGCCGTTTCCACCAATGGGGAGAGGAGGCCCATTCAGAGCAGCGAAGGTGCAGATGAGGCAGCAATTCAGACCAGCTCCTTACCAGGCGGGCCAACCATCGACCTTCTGCAGTTATTGTCAGAAACCGGGCCACATTCGTCAGAATTGCCGTAGGGCAAATGGTTTGTGTTTGGTGTGTGGGTCCAGGGATCATTCTATAGAAGCCTGTCCGCACAGAAGGATGGGGATAGCCGGTCAAGCTGTGCCAGCACTGCAGGGACCGAGTGGACAGAGAGCACTTCCAGGGCCACCGGGGCAGAGGAATCAGGGACCGATGATCAGGAAAGTCCCTCCCCCTCCTCCGCAGCAAGCTATTCGCCCAGTCCAGAGGGGAGCTAGGACAGCAGCAGGGCGTGGAAGAGGTCAAGCCTACAACTTGACGGAAGTGGAAGCTGAGACTTCTGAGGAGGTGATAACAGGTAATATCAGGGTGCATTCTCAACCTGTTTTAGCCCTCTTCGATTCCGGTGCTTCGCATTGTTTTATCTCAGATCATTTTGTGGCATTGCATTCTATACCTGTTAAAGTGTTAGACCTCAAATGGGAGATTAGTACTGGGAATGGAGTAGTCATGTCTTCTAGGGTCTGTGCTGATTGTCCAGTGAAACTTTGTGATAAGACCTTGGCCATAGATATGCTCGTGCTAGACACTAAAGGGTACGACGTAATCTTAGGCATGACCTGGCTCAGTCAGTATTATGCAGTTATTGACTGTAGGGAGAAGAAGATTATTTTCAGGATCCCCCGTCAACCGGAATTTCAATTTAGTGGTGAGGTGAAGTCTACCAAGAGAAAGACTCGGTTGACTACTTCGGAGGTTCAGAAAGGAGTACCGGTGTGGGATGAATTTCCAGGAGTGTTTGCTGAGATCTCAGGACTGCCACCTAAAAGGGTGATCGAGTTCTCAATTGATACTGTGCCTGGGACAGCTCCTATATCTAAGGCTCCGTACAGGATGGCACCGACGGAGTTAGAGATTCTGAAGAAGCAGCTGCAGGAATACTCAGGCAAGGGATTGATTCGGCCAAGTGCTTCACCATGGGGAGCTCCAGTGCTTTTGGTGAACAAGAAGGATGGTGGTAAGAGGCTTTGTATTGATTACAGGGAATTGAACAAGGTAACCATCAAGAACAAGTATCCTTTACCCAGGATTGATGATCTGTTTGATCAGCTTCATGGGGCCCGTGTATTCTCTAAATTGGATTTACAGTCGGGTTACCATCAGCTGAGGGTGAAGAAGGAGGATATCCCGAAGACGGCATTCAGGACCCGTTATGGCCACTATGAGTTTCTAGTTATGCCTTTCGGAGTCACCAATGCCCCTTCAGTTTTCATGGATTTGATGAACCGAGTGTTCTCGCCCTACTTGGATCAGTTCGTTGTTGTCTTCATAGATGACATCTTGATCTATTCCAAGAACAACAAGGAGCATGCAGAACACTTGAGGATTGTGTTGCAGACCCTCCAGCAGGAGCAGCTTCATGCCAAGAGGAGCAAGTGTGACTTCTGGTTGGACAGTATAGCCTTCCTTGGGCACATTGTTTCAGCAGAAGGGATTTCAGTTGACCCCAGCAAAGTCCAGGCGGTGAGAGATTGGCCAATTCCGAGGACGGTGACTGAGGTTAAGAGTTTTCTTGGACTAGCAGGATATTACAGACGCTTTGTCCAGGATTTCTCTAGGATTGCAGCCCCGTTGACCAAACTCACCCGGAAAGGAGAAAGGTACCTATGGACAGAGGAATGTACTGCAGCTTTTGAGCAATTGAAGCAGAGACTCATTTCAGCTCCAATCCTGAAGACTCCCTCAGGAAGAGGAGGGATGGTCATCTACAGTGATGCGTCAGGGAAAGGCCTGGGGTGTGTACTTATGCAACATGGTCAGGTCATAGCATATGCATCCAGGCAACTGAAGATTCATGAGCGGAATTACCCAACTCATGACTTGGAGCTTGCAGCTGTGATATTTGCCTTGAAGATTTGGAGGCATTATCTTCTGGGAGATAAGGTGTTGATATACACGGATCACAAGAGCCTCAAGTATATTTTCTCACAGAAAGAGTTGAACATGAGACAGAGGCGGTGGCTGGAGCTGATGGCGGACTATGATATTGACTTGCAATACCATCCAGGCAAGGTCAATACAGTACCAGATGCACTGAGCAGGATGCCAGAGAATAGGGTGCTTGTCCAAATCACTCAGCAGAAAGAGTTGATTCAGGACATTATCAGATTGGACTTGATGTTGGTTCGGGAAACTGAGGAAGCAGGGCAGCTCATGGCTTTGCGGATTCAGCCAACATTAATAGATGAGATCAAGGAAGCTCAGAAGGAAGACCCCAGATTGCAGCAGTTCCGAGCTCAGGTAGAGGCTGGATTGAGGACTGATATCAGTATTCATCCGGATGGTGCCTTATATTTTGGTAGCAGGCTTTGTGTTCCCCAAGGAGAAGTTCGGCAGAAGATTTTGGCGGAAGCTCACAGTTCAGCATATTCCATACACCCGGGGGGAAACAAGATGTATCAGGATATGAAGAAGCAGTTTTGGTGGAATGCCATGAAGAGGGAGATAGCCCAGTTTGTTGCCAAGTGCTTGGTTTGTCAACAGATAAAGATTGAGCATCAGAGGACGGCGGGACTTCTGCAACCTTTACCGATTCCCGAGTGGAAGTGGGAGCACATCACCATGGATTTTGTCACGGCATTACCTCGAAGTCCTAAAGGTAATAATGCTGTGTGGATAATCATTGACCGTCTCACAAGTCAGCTCACTTTATACCATTCAGGGTGGGTCAATCAACGGAGGTTCTGGCAGACAAGTACATGAAGGAGATAGTTCGTCTTCATGGAGTTCCAGTCAGTATTGTTTCAGACAGAGACACCAGATTCAGATCCCATTTCTGGGAGAGTCTCCAAGAAAGTCTAGGGACTCGTCTGAAATTCAGTACATCATATCATCCTCAGACAGACGGACAATCTGAGAGGACTATCCAGATTCTTGAGGATATGTTGAGGGCCTGCATGATTGAATTCCAGGGATCATGGGAAGACCATCTTCACTTGGCGGAGTTTTCTTATAATAACAGTTATCAAGCAAGTATCAAGATGGCACCATTTGAAGCATTGTATGGGAGGAAGTGTAGGTCTCCGATTTGTTGGGATGAAGTCGGTGAGAGAAGACTATTGGGGCCAGAGATCCTGATTCAGACAACAGAGAAAGTCAGAGTCATCAGAGATCATCTCAGGGCAGCTCAGAGTCGGCAGAAGAGTTGGGCAGATTCACGGAGGAGGCCATTGGAGTTCCAGGCAGGAGATCATGTGTTCTTGAGGATATCACCTACCAGAGGAGTGATCCGATTCGGTATTCGGGGAAAGCTGAGTCCGAGATATATCGGCCCATTCGAGATTTTGGAGCGAGTGGGAGATGTGTCTTACAGATTGGCCTTACCTCCATCTTTGGACGGAGTGCACAATATTTTCCACGTATCTCAGTTGAGGAAATATGTAAAGGATGATAGTCATATCTTGGATCATTCCGAACTGGAACTGCAGCCTGATTTATCATATCTAGAGCAGCCGATGGCCATTTTGGATAAGAGTGTGAAGACACTAAAGAACAAGGCTATACCATTAGTGTTGGTGTCTTGGAACCGGCATGCGCCAGGAGAGGCCACTTGGGAACGAGAGGACGTTATCCGAGAGCGCTATCCTCAACTCTTCACATCTTGATTGGTAAGACTCGTTCCTTCTATTCTTCTCTACCGTTATCTTCCATCTTATCCTTCTCTATCCGTTACCTTTCACCTTATGAAATTTCGAGGACGAAATTTTGTAAGGTGGATGGATTGTAATACCCCGTTTCCGGAATACGTACTTAGTTGCGTATTCAGCTTTTCGATCGTATTTTTCGATTTACTTTCCGTATTTGACCGATTTCACTTTCAAATATCATTTTCCAATATACTAGATTTTCTAGGATTTTCTGGATTTTTCCTGAATTAAAATGAATTTCTTCAAAACCGGTGTCGACCAGTGTCGCTGATCGATTCCTGGAATTTTAATTCTCAAACAGTTAGGAATTTCTAGATGGCCCTTTAGGCTTTATTTCTTAGAATCATATTCCCTACTTAAATACTTTTTCTAAGAATTTTATGAATTTATGATAATTCCAACGGAGTCGGTAGTTAACTGATTCCGGGATTTTAGTTTTAAAACTATAAAGTATTTCTTAAAAAGGATTTCACTATTAGTCTTCAAATCTTATTCTTGATTTTTGGTAAAATTTTCGGGTCATTCTGAAATACTTGAATTTCGGACATTTTTTTCAATAATCCCAAAATTCCACAATTTCCACCTCATTTCCCACTCACTTCCCCATCTAATCCCACTCACTCTCTCTCTCTCCCACAGCCGGCCAAGTGGCCAGGTGAGGGACACCTCACCCCCTCCCTTTTTGCAAGAAAACCCCTCCCTTCCACCTTAATTCCACCCTCTTTACAAAATCCCCATCTTATATATATCTTTTCATTTGCAATTTACCCTTTTTCTCCTTCACTTCAAGCAAAAGAGAAAACTCTCTCCCAAACCCTCTTCTTCCCAACCTAGACCCTAGCTCCAGGAACACCCCAAGCTCTTCACCTCCAGCTCAAGCTACTACTTTGGAGCTTGGATCGTAGCTCTCTTCGTCGTCAAGGATCGCTTGGGAGCTATTCGTCAACCACACTCTTCCCGGACTCGTAGAGCCTCATTCAAACGGCTCCAAGTGAGTATTTCACTCACCAAGACTTGAATTAGCCCTAGAACACTTGTATCTACACCTCTTGTACACCTAGGTCACCAAAAACCATGAATGGAACCATCAAACACAATTTCCAGAAAATCTGTTCTGTCACTGTTTTTCCCACGATTAGTCGACTTAACCTAGGAGCTAGTCGACTAGAACACTTAGTTGAAACTTAGTTTTCTGGAAAACACAGTATTAGTCGACTTACCCCAAATATCAGTCGACTAATCTTTTCTGGACATAAATCTCAACTCTCTGGAAATCCCTATTAGTCGACTCCTGAATCCTCCTAGTCGACTAATCCTCCCTGGACCAGAAATCCAACTTTCTGTATCAACAGACTTAGTCGACTTAAATATCTGTTAGTCGACTGGAGACCCCTATTAGTCGACTAACCCTTACCCCTAGTCGACTAATTCTGACTGTGTGTCATAATTAATTTCTGTTCTGAATTTGGTTCTTATGCTTGTTACATGTATGTTATATCTTGCTTGTTCATGATTCGATACTGGCACTACATGACCTATTACTGCATGGATGTATCTCTTGTTACCTCATGACTTATTATTGCATATTCTCGTTTCATGACATGTTAAATAGTAAATATCACCACTTATCATGCCATCTCTTAAAACTAAGCATGATACACTTGACTTTTACATAAAAAGCACTAACTTACATATGGGTCGGGGGAAGCCTGCGGATATCGATACGTGTTCGTGTTTACAGTGGTATTAGGTATATTGTACAATCATATTCCGGTCTTACCTGAGAGCCTCCAGGGGACCGAGGGGAGTGCTTGCTCCCTATTCCTGAATACTGTCATGACTAAGGGCATACATAAGACCCTCCTGAATAGCCTAGCGGCTGGCTTCCGTCACCAAGCAACGGAACAATCCTGGACCGTTATCCCGGGCATGTACGGGGTCCACTGTAAACATAGTTCGTCGATACCCCGCTGTTTCCAATAACAACCTTGTATTACTAGGATATGGATCTATGTGCGCTGGGACGCTGGGTCACATAGCTAGATATCACAGTAAAGCAAGTAATGATAATAATAGACTATAACTATGCATTCATTTCATTCTGACTTCAGTTCTATGTGTTTTCCCTACTTGTTGATTTCTATTTATGATACTGTTCCAGCTTTCCTTATTCATGTATCTTAGCCACTTGGCTGAACTTTGTTATCGTTATCTGTCTTGATCCCTTGGATTTGCACATTCAGATTCCGAGGCCTGGGCCGAAGTGGAGCCATCCACCGAAGATCAGGCTTTCTTTAGTGAGCAGGCAGATTAGCTCCGGTCCTCGTGCCAGATTCTCTCCTTTTGTCTCACGGGATCTCCATCCTACTCGTGAGCCTTTTTGTATTTTTGTTGTACCTTTTTGCTGTTGGGCTGGTTGTGATGAAAAGATACATGTAAAGTGTAATATTTTATCATACTCTGTGATGACTTGTACGTGTACTTTATGTTGGCATGTGATGGATATCACGCTTGGTCGTGTACTCTGATCTTTGTTGTACTTTTATGCTTAGCGTATATACGTGGGGGCACCTTTTGACCAACGTATATACGTCGCAGTGACGTCTCCGTATTCGTGGAATCGGGGCGTTACACAGCCTCCTCCACTATGACAACAGAATTTGTAGCATGTTATGAGGTATCCAACCATGGATTATGGCTGCGAAATTTTGTCACTGGCTGTGAATTTTAAGTGGTATTGAAAGACTACTAAAATTATACTGTGACAATAAATCAGCAGTTTTATATTCCAACAACAACATGAGCTCATCCAGGTCGATGTATATTGACATAAAGTTCTTGATTATGAAGAAAAGATAGTGGACAGATTTCAATAAAGCATATTGGGACAAACTCCATGATTGCGGATCCGCTTACTAAGGATTAACACCGAAGGTCTTTCATGAGCACACTGCTTCTATGAGTGTTATATAACTTAAAGATATCATGGTTTAGTGAGAGTTTGTATATATATTTTATGCTTTACTATATATTTTTTGGACATATTTTGTGTATTTGGACATTTTCTGTAGAAATAAAGCATTCAGTTCATAAACTCTGTTTTATTATGTTAAAGTTTGATCTCAATAAAGTTTAAGGGAGGACTAGTTGAAAATAAGCATGTCAGATCACATTACATGCAATTTCCATGCTACCATCCATGATTAATCTATGTCATTTGGTTGTAATGATATATGTGATTATTGGGGGTTTAGTTACGTTAAATGTAATAAAAAAAATTTAGTCCTATATCAGTATAGTCATGGATGAGATTGTTAAGAATATCTGATTGAGATTGTTAAGGATTGTTAAGAATATCTGATTAAATGATAGCAACATTTTAAGCTCATAAAATGTACATATTTTAAGGTAATATATGACCCAAGTGGGAGATTGTTGAAATAATTCAATATGTGTGGGCTCACATATGTGAATTAATGTGTATGGCTATCTTAAATTATAATCTAAATTAATTGTAATCTAGTTAAGTTAATAATTAGACTAATGGTATTAAATTGTCATGATTTAATGTGTAGAGATAATTATGCAATTTCTAATTTGTTAAAG
>JAVJIF010027403.1:0-64236 GCA_038442645.1 Agave tequilana
TCGGCGTCCCTGGGCGTCGTCGGCCTCGGCGAGGGGTGCAAGTAGAACCCATTCTCGGCGATCCCCCGGTCCTCCGCGGCCCGCCGCTGACGTCACGCCCAGCATCGAGATGCTAGGCGTTTGCGGCGATCGGTTGAAGGGTCGGGGCTGAGCTGGGGTGACGGGGGCTGAGGACGAGGGAGGGGAAGTCGAGGACGCTCGGGGAGAGGATCTCCGGCTGTTTGCGCGGGATGAAGGCGGCGCCGCCGCCGGAGACGGCGGAGTTGAGGGTGGTGATCATCTTGAGGTTCTTCATGCTGCTGCGGCGCTCGTAGAGCTTGAAGGAGGGCCTTTATTAGCCTTGGAGATTGGCGGAATGGTGTGTTTTAGGGGGAGCGAGAGGTAAAGTGGGAGTTAGGGTTAGCGGCCAGAGTTATTTGAGCGGCGGCGGCGGCGGGGGTGTTAGGGTTTCGTTTGGCGGCGGTCTCGGCCGATCCGGTGAGCATCTGGACGACTTGTTTGAAGGACTGGGTGTCGGCCTGGATGAAGGTTGTCGGTACGGGTTGGAATTTGGTTCGGGTTCGGAATCGATTTGGGGGCAGAGGAGGAGCGAGAGATCCTGCCGCTGCTGCTGTGGTGCTCCTCCGCCATTGTTGTTATTGTTACTGCTGGAGCTGCTGCTGCTGCAGCTGTTGTTGGGAGAGGTCGAAGGGGACGGGGGTTTCTGATCATCGCGACGACGACGGAAAAAAGAGAGCAGCAGAGAAAGGAAGAAGAAGAGCAGAGAGAGATAATCAAATGAATGGAAGCTCGCTTGCTTTTTTTCTGTTTGATTTTAGAAGAGAGAGCCAAGTAGTTTGGGCGATCGAGGGAAATTGACTAGTTTGCCCCTCCTCTGCTACAAAAATAATAGTGGTCAGAGCTGAAGATAAGGGCAATTTCAAACTTTTTCATTAGTTGCTTGCTTGCCTGAGTTTTAATGGAGAGAAAATGACTGGTGTGCGCAAAAAGATAACTGAACTGTTGCAGGGTTCCTTCACTGATCTCTTCTCCTTTTTCAGCCATTAATTGTCTGCTCTGGATGGGGGTTACCTCGAGAATACACTGTGAGATGATTAAAACATTATTAATAACTTGTGAAAAGTTCATGTAAACCAAACTAAATTATTTTAGCACATTGTTTAATTACAAAATATTGGTTGTTTGATTCATTTATTGCTTATTTTCTATTTGTGCTCTTCGATTGGTGATGTCCAAATACATCAACACAGACTTGAGGCTTGGTCTTTAGATTGAGATGCAAAATGGTAATTTTGTGGGTCTCTCCGTTGAGTGGCCAAATTGAAATAATTTGTGAAAATCATGGGGAAGTTGCTAATGCGGTCCCTTGGTTTCATTTGAGGGTGGGGACCAAAAGCCTTAATACAGAGTCAAACGATGTGGAAAGGCTGTTACATCAAGAACCGGTTGTCTTTATTGTGATTATTATAATAATAATAATTATTATTTTTTCAATGCTAACATTTCTAATAATTTCTCAATTACTAATTTATTTTCATTATTTGTTGCCATTATTATTATTATTTATTTATTCCAGGGTCAGAGTTCAAAAGGTTTCCTCTCTTAGGGGTACAAGTAGGGGTGCCACCGGATGCGAATTATCCGCGGATATCCGTATCTGAATCCGCCTCCAACCCGGATACGGATATCATTTTTTTCACATCCGTCAATATCCGTATTCGTATCCGTATCCGAAAGTTAGGTGAGGATACGGATATGGTAAAAGCAATATCCTATCCGTATCCGATCCGATATCCGAAAGTTGGGTGCTTGACAATGATATTCGTATGAAAGAGACTATTCTTCAATGGAATGAGGCAATTAATTTTGATATTTTGAGTTGGTGAAAAAGTAATAGTAGAAAGTATCCGATTCTTACAAGAGTAGCATGAGATATTTTGAGTATTTCGACATCAATCATGCCATCTGAATCGAGATATAGCACCGGACTCGTGTAATATATTGCTATAGAAGTCGAATGACAATGGATACGGTGGAAGCATTGATATGTCCACAATAATATCATAATATGTATCACATTTAATATTGTTGTAAACGAGATAAAAAATAATATAAGTATATCTATTTAGTTGTTCCTTAAGCATATCCATTTTTATATATCCGATTAGTATCCGCATCCGATCCGCTAATATCGGAGCCATATCCGATATCCGATTTTGGCGGATACGGATATCATTTTTTCACATCCGCAAATATCCGTATCCGTATTCGTATCCGAAGGTTGGGTGCGGATATGGATATGGTAAAGACAATATCCGATCCGTATCCGATCCGATGGCACCCCTAGGTACAAGAGTTGGGTTGCCGACCTGTTAGCATGAGAATTGTTACTTCTCTTCTACAATTTAAATTACCTCAAATCTCTTTATTTTTACTAGAGGATGTTAATTATAAAAATATTTTTTAAGCGAAAAAGAAAAGGGAAAATTAGTAGGGTGGGGGCTCTTGGTGATAACTTTGCACTTGTGTGTGCGTTGAGAATACTTCATATGATTTATAGATCTATTCTAAGTTTGTAGGATCTATTTTATATCAGAAGCAAATGTGGAAATTCATGGCCCATAATTAATTTTAAATTTTATAATTTACTGTTTCGAATTTGGCCCTGGTTATCTAAATTTAGAATTCTTCCAGCTTTTCTCTTTAGCATCAAAAGAGATTGGTAGAATTTTCTCCCTCTTTTGCTAGCCGTATTTTCATCATAACAAATAATCAATGAATTTATTCGAACATGAGTGTTATTTGATCAATATCTATTATAAATTTGTAGGATCTACTTCAAATCAATGTCAATTTGGAAATACAAGACTTTTTATTAGGGAATAAATCTTATACTTATTTTTTTCGATTTAGGTTAGGGTTTTCTAAATTTGGAATTTATCCAACTGCACATGATGCATGATGCAGTTGGCTTGTCTTTTAAAGACGTCCAAAGAAAGTCATATTTTATATCCCCTTTCACTTCGAAGATTTTTCTTAAAATAATTTATCCCAAGAACTAATCTAATGTTTGTTCAAGAGAGATACCACTTTGCCTATAATTCAAGAGTCATCTTTTTTATTAGTAAAATGGATTTAAACAAGATATTTTTTTGTAACGACATCAAAATTTCACTCTTCTAAGTAATTTATAAAACTTGGTGTGAGCGTCTGCCCACACTGAGATACACATGGGTCCACTCGTGAATCTACATGCGCATGAACACAAGTTTTGTTGACTTAAAAGTTTATAAAACTACACTCTAAAAAAAAATACTAATGTACAAATTTGCAGCTAGTTCAGTATGAAAATCACTCAAAGTAAATAAAATGTAGGGAAATAATTTGCTTTTGACCCTTCCGAACTTCTACTTCTTGGATGTGAAAGTGTTTGTGCTTGTAAATTATAATGGAATACAAATACTTTGCTCCTTTCTAAGCAACTTCTTTTGTTCTCAAGCAACCAACAATTATCTCCTTGCATCCAAGTAAAATGACACGTGTCAATCATGAACACCATTAGAAAGAACTTGCACTGTATGCATAATCTGAAGATTAATTAAAGGGAGTGATAAGCCCTTAGCATCTGAACAATATAGTTTAATTTATCTTCATCTTGATAACTTAATAACTTTATGGGTCTGCTTTAAACTAGATTACTCATGTATTTAAGCTTTTAAATGAGAATAAAAATAATGCTAAATAGACCAGCACTTTGTAGACCATCGATTCGAAAAGAAATAGAAAAATAAAAAAAATTGTCACGTCCATGAACTCGCTAATAATAATAATAATAATGGACTTGACTTAGTCATTATTTTTTCCCAAAGAATAATGGAAATACATATTCAAAGGGTCGTTGCTTAAAAAGAGAACAAAAAGAGATGAGAAAAGTCTCTCTCTCTCTCTCTCTCTCTCTCTCTCATCTTTCTCCACTTGCTTTGGTTGTTTCTTTGCCAAATTCAAATCCACTTTCGGTTTAGGACGAAAACTGTTTTTTAGTAGGCAGGCAATCATTTTGCATTCCAAGCTTTCAAAGAATCAAATACATTCCCCCTACTCTGAGGCTCCTCATGCTTTACATTGTATTTGAAAAGTATAAATTACTCTCTGAATACGGTTATTTAAACTCTAAGAAGTAATAAATAGACTCATTAGTTAGTAGACTAAGTAGATTAGTAAATAGACCACTCAAATTTACCTTAAAATACTCTCATATCTTACAAACCCATTTAAGTGTAAAATTTCAGTTATACTCTCAATTTAAAATTAATTTTAATTATTTTACTTATCATTTTTTTAAATTTAAATAACCACGCTGAAGAAGCAAGCATGTAGGAAGAAGAGAAAGTAAGTCCGCTTAAATCCCGATTTTTCTGATTTTGATGAAAATTAGGAGATGCGATTTTAAGCTTTTTATGTATGTAAAAGGTAGAAAAAATTATTATAAATATAAATAAATAAATAATTTGCTTGCTTGCTTGCTTCCACGCATCAATCAGATCAAGTGGAAGGTATATGAGTTGGAGCGGCAACCAGCAAATAACAAAACTATCGTGTAATAAGACAGTGAGGAGGGTCCAAGTTTCCCAGGGGCTATGTCGAGTGTGGCTCAGCGGTCCATTCTGAGTTGTAGAGCTATGTTCTCCACTGGTGGTCATAGTTCGAGCACGAACGTCGTGTGTGTGTAATTTCGATCATCTGTTCACTGGTCAGGATTTGAGTTTGCTCATTAATGATTACCAATTCGAATCTCAGTGTGTGATAATTTTTAAGTCAAAAAAAAAAAAAAAAAATGAAGGGTACTTTGATGTGGGAAACTATTCTTGATGTGGTTTATAATGCTTCTAACAACGAGCTGGTTAGGACTCAGAGCCTTGTCAAGAGTTCAGTTGTTCAGGTCGATGCTGCTCCTTCTGAAGGGTTTGGGGCACCATCTTAAAAGATTAATCGTGGAGCTGCCCAAATTCTTAAACAATTTCCCAAATCTCAACAATCCCCCTCGAACAAAGAGTCTCCCTACAAGCTACACACGACTAAGTTCGGGGCATGGCTCTCATTCCACTTGAAGGACTTGGGGCACCATCCTAAAAGACTAGCCTTTTAGGTGAAGTTTCCCAAATACTTATATACCTAAGATCATCCGCACGTCTAGCCGATGTGGTACTATTTGTTCGATCCAAATCCCAACAGATTCCTCCTCTCATTTTATTAGATCTCTTTAACGAAATGTGAAAAAGAAATGGGGTAAATTTGTGTTTTCATGAATATATTGGTTTAGTTTACTATTTATTTGGTAAAAGTGTGGTCAATCGAATATATTTTTAGGGTTTATGAGTTAAGTAATAGAGAAAGTTTTGAGATTGAAAAAGAATTAATGTTATAAGGGTTGAGTGTACTTACTAATTATATGGGTATGCCAACTAATTATAGTGGTATTTGAAAAGTAAATTTTATATTTTGAATTTTTCATTTGAGGGTAAAACTTTTCAAAAAAATCTTAACTTTTTTTAAGTAAAACAAACAATGAAAAATGAAAAATGAAAAAAAAAAAAAAAAAGCTTTACGACATAATTTTAGCTCAAAATAAATACACTTTTTATCACTTTTTTGAATTTAAATAACCACACTCTTACTCTTTTGAATATGCTGAGGAGATAACGTCCAATATAGCTGAAGAATAGTTCGACAAGTCGGTTTGAATTAGACTTTAGCAATGTTGCTTCACAATCTAGTCTAAACAGCAAGAACTTTTGAGTCAAAAACAATTTTTTTTTGTAACTTGGAGAGGAGTCGAAATTATTTACCTGAAAAAATAGTTTTAAGAAATACAATTTATGAGAGGAATCATGAAATCAAAATCAAACATTTTGCAACTAATTCTTAATTCAATATTAATTTTTCCCCATTAATTGCTTGAACAACTTCAATCTACTATTGGATGGAGGTTGAAACCCCTCTTGCCGTATTGTTTATTGGAAAACACACACACGAATATAGTCCACAAAGAGGAATAATAAGAAATGATAAGTTTAAATAGAGATTTGAGATTAAGATTTAATACCTCAGGCTTTTAGGACAAATTGATTCCAAGTTAAAACTCACTTTTACCACCTAGCAGATGGTTGATTTTCTCTCTCTACTCCCTATGAATTTTTTTTTTTTGGTTGTTGTTAAGAGAGCCCAATTGGGCAATGTCACCCGCACAGGGTTACGACCGGGCGACCTCGGGGGAGCACACCCCGGACCTGACCACGAAGCCAGCCACAGGGATCTCATATGGAGAGTTGGCCTGAAGTGATGACTTATGTTTTTTAACCATACAAGTCTACAATTACAACTAACCAAAGAGACCCTTACTCCAACGTCTATCAGAATAGGGGTGTCAAAAGAGCAAGTTGTTCGTGAACAGTTCAGCTTCAGCTTGATATTTAGCTCATTTTTTGCCTCGCTCGAGTAGTAAAGAAGCCAAACTGGAGCTTGAATTTATAAAAGAGCCGAACTCAAGCTGGGCTTGCTTGCTCAAGGTCTGGTCGAATAAGCTTGATATATCTATATATGTCACACATGTATCAAATATTCGTATTATGAAAAAGTTTATGAGATTTTTTTGTAAAATTTTATTTATCAAGGTGTACACATGCATCAATCACTAACATAATCATGAACATATATGCATGTATGTATCAAAACAAACATGATTATAAACATGTATTGATTAGGAGCAGGATTATAAAAGTTGAAAGTACATAACTATTCTTCAATTTATTTTAAAGAATATTCTTTCAATTCTTTAAGTTTATGTTCTTTTTTAATAAAAATAAAGATTAATCAGTATCAAATCAAATCAAATCCACAATGATAAAAACACTGGTCTAATTTAATTTTTTTTTATATTTTCAAAATTTTAAAGCCGAAATTTCAAATGAACCAAACTCGAGCACTCTACTAAACTCGAAATATAAACGAGCCGAACTCGAGCTGAGCCAACTCGCTTGAGTTCAGCTAATTTACAGCCCTAATCAAGAACCCTCTTGTACTTTTTCCTTTAGGCTAAATATTATATAAAATACAAGGAGATTTTTCATGAAAAGCAAAATCCAGTAAAAAGGGAGAAAAGGAATAATCAATAAACAAAAACTAAACGAGTACATATGTTAACCATATTCTAAGATCCATGGTCCCAAAGATATAGACTTTTGACTGTGCTCATGATGTACATGCAGCTGGTTCCCATCTCTTCACTTCACATTATCCAAGGAAAAAAAAAAATGACACATTAAATTGCACCAACTGTGCAAAGAATCACCATATATTTCCATTTGTTAGGTATATTAATTGTCATATAATGCAAGAGAATTAGGGTGTTTTGATATTATCCACAAAAATTTGGATAGTTAACATTTAATACAAGCATGAAAATAGAAGTGTTAATTGAATTTTAACCGTCAAAATGGTAATAAATAATTAAAATTGTCAACTTAGACTGACCAATTCAGATGTACATAAAAGAGAGAGCATTCACGTCACATACCTTTGAAGCAAGTCTCTTCTACCTATAAATTAAAGTGCAGACCATGTGAGAAAAGAAAACTGCTCGCTTGCTTGCCTTTCTTATAGTGTGAGTGTGAGTTGAGTCTACGTCCATGATCTCTCTCTCTCAAAGGACCAAAAGCTCTCACTCACCAAAAAGTTCTCTCTTTAAAACTTCTCACTTTCGGTCCCCATATCTTTTTTTTCTTTTAGAAAAAAAATCTTGAGGCCGTTGGCGTTTCATTAATAAGAATTTAATAAAATAATTTTAAAAAATTGAAAAATATAAATATGTAAAATATACAAAATTGATCATTCTAATTTCTACAGTAGGTCAACTAACATCTTGACGATATCTTTGTGAAATCTTTAGACACTCACAAGATCATTCTTATACTGCAGAGTGAAGTCTGATCAGAGCTAATACTTTGCCACTGTCTTTCGGTTCCCATATTCAATGAGGTGTTGGTCAACCAGTCATTGTAGTGTGGGGCTCAAGTACACCTAAATAGAGACCTTGGCATGTTAACGGGGCACACCATTAACCCCCCACCAATAAATATGTGGTTGCCAAGGCTTTGCACTTTGGCCCAAAAATACATATAATAGTTATATAAAACCAAACAAAATTAAAAAATAAAATAAATATTATTATCATGTCGACTCTAGAAAATTTTCTATATTTCATATTAACTCTCGAAATCTTCATATTTTCAAATTGATCGCTCAAATCTTATAAGTTTAGATAAAACACCTCCTTCTCTTAGTTATTTTTTCGTTTACAAGTTAAAAGATGTGTGAAATTTTCATTTTTTAGATTTTGAAACTCTAAAATATGATATAAAATTATCAAAATGCTCCCTCTTCATTTTTCTTTATTTCAGCAGCAGCCCCCCTCCTCTCTGAGTGAGTGACATGCTGATATGAGTGAGTGAAAGAAAGAGGGGGTATTTTGTCAAATTTGAAGGGTAAAATATTATTTTTACCTCTCTACCGTTACAAAAGAGGCAGCATCTAACGAAAAGAGATATTTTGTTCAAACATATAAGGCTGGAGAGTTGATTTGGAAATATAAAAATTTCAAAAATTAATATGAAATATAAAAAACATTTGGGTCGATATGATAATAACCCATAAAATAAATAAAAAAGTTGGCTTGTGATACCAGACAACACCTTGAGCTAGGACCCCAGCTAGTCCACTCCATCACTTGCAGTTGCTACTTCATGTCAGCACTTTGCTTTCCATTTTCTTATGTCGCCAACCTCAAATAGATATCAAGGTCGGTGTTTTTCTTGACCAAGTGCAATGATGCATTAGTGTGCTAATTATGTGGTTATCTAGAAACACTTGGTTTTGTTCTAATTGCTAAGTTTCCAATTCTAAATTTGGCACTTGATTGGGTTGTAGGTGATATTTCAAATTTATATAATTCTAGTATAGTTTTCCCACTATACTAGTATTTGCTTTCCTATGAAACTAAAAATTAAAAAGAACCCAACTTTGTAGTTGAAAGTTGAATCGAGAGATTAGGGTGTTGTGCACACACGAATCACAATAAGTTAGTCTCCATGACGAGTCAAACCAAAGTAGCCTCCATAAACTATAAGCGAGTATCTGTGAATCGCTGGTCAATTCTAATTCGCATGCTAGGAGATTTGAACTCACAATCTCTCACAAAAATGAAGAAAAACAGTATAATGAAACTATAATTAAATTGAGTATCAGCTTCAACTGCAATAGGTAAAGTTACATACAATTTGAATATACATCATTAGCTTTTGCCCAAGATTTGAACTACTGAATTAAAATCAAATGTGCAATGAGTGAACTGGTGTAGAGGTGATAACTACCAATTAAGCCAGACAAAAATCTCAGTATGATGCCTATATAATCTAATCTAAAATTGGTTCTAGTTGTTGTTACAAATTTAAGCCATTAAGATCTAATTCAGTGAGAAAACAGGAAACTTTCTTTTTCCTATGCTTGCACGAGCAAGCTATACACTTTTCTACATAAGACTAGCACAGATTATTCCTTCCTGAAAGATATTATTTTTTGTCAGATGTGACCAACATGTATTGTTTTTATGGAGAAGTGTGTAGGTTATAGCTTATAAGCGTACATAGAAAATGTATTTCTCGTAAAAATAAAGAATCAGGTTACAAAAGGTCTCAAATTTGAAATCAAGCTGGGCTTTTGTTCCAAAGAAAAAGAAACTGAAGATATCACAAATAGATTAACAAGCATTTCTAATTTGCATTTTTGGCATATATATATATGATCTTGATACATCCTCTAATAATAAAAAAAATCCGTTTTTACACATGAATTTCTAGAGATTTTTTTAAAAATGCCTACAAATACCTTAAATGGTAAGAATTGGCTCCAACAGATGCTAAATGCTTTTCTAGAAGCACATTTGAGAAATTCTATAAAAGCAGCTTGTCAAAAGGGAAAGGAATTGTTAGATATTTAACTCTTTTTTCCTTAAAACTAAAACATGCAATAATTAAAACTTAGCACAAATTAAATTAAATGTGTAATAATTATTAAACATGCAACAAAATTAAATAAAGAGAAAGATCGCTGGTCTGGGAGATGTAGTCGTGCGACGCACTGCCCTACAAGATAAATGGCTGGTCCTCTCGTCCGGACATCGAAGTGGCCCCGTCAACTAGCGGTAAAGACTCCCCCGGAATCACCAGCACCCGGCTCGGACGCTAGCACCAGGCCTGCTCAGATTCAGAATGGTTGCCCAAAAGTGAAAAAAGGAAAAGAAAATTTATTTAGGCTGAAGCCCTTCTTACGGAGAGTGGGCATCAAAAGAAATTTCAAAGTGAAAGAAGAGAAAATGAGAAATGTGAGTTGATAACTGAACTAGTGTTCTATTTATAGCCTTAGAACCCTAGTTATTGTAACAACTTTAACAGAAAATTCAAGCGGTTGAGATATTTTCTCAACTGATTTAGATCTTGAGATTTGGTCAAAGTTTACTTGGTAAAACAAAAATTTGAAATGAAAGCTTTTCCCTTTTATTTTAATTCAAAAATCCAACAGCCCCCCCAAAAAAAGCTTGAGTTTTAGGATAGATGGAATAAAAAAATATGATGAAAAAAATACAAATCAGAAAACATAAAACATGAATAAGATTGGGCAAACTCATACTATGAATTTGGGGTAAATAACTTACAGTCTTGAATTTACCCTTAGTGAATTCATCGCCACCTGAGAGACATAATGAACTATGCCTTGAATTAGGCCTCTTTAACCAGATATTGATGGAAGACACACTGTAAGTTTTCATCTATTGAGCGAGCGGTTGAGCATTAACTGCCATACTCACAGTAACCAACTCATGAGAGTTTTTAGAGGTCATCCCTGCCCCCCAACCGCGGCCATCACAGTTCCTCGCACGTTGGTAAGTCCTCCAAGGGTACTACAGCTGGTTGGTATACCCTCCACACTACATGCGTTGAACTTATTAGGAGTTTAACTCAACATTGTATTATAAGAGTATCGTCACCATAGAGAAGAGGTAGTAGCTACAATGCTACATATATGATATAAATATATCTGAGTCGATGCTCCATACGAGTATCACCAGTCCAACTTGTTTCTACCACATTGAACCTCTTTCATGGAACCAGCTCCCAATCAAGTAGGTTGGTTCTCACTGTCGGTGAACTCTACTATGAGTTTAACCCCATCTCCCTCGATGATTCTAAGATCACATTACTAGAAAGACCCTCAGTCAGAATGACTTATGTTGTTTAGGGTCAAACAATAGCTTAATAACCTTTATTTCTCAAGTGGTGACAGTAAAAGGTTTAACTCTTCATGATCACATTATTATGACTTTTGACACCCTTTATTAGATCTATAAAGCCTTTGGGTAATTATTAGAGTTTTCCCCTTTTGGAATCATAAGATAGTTATAAAGTTTTCTTTTTACCTTAGTTTCAAGCGAACAAATTATATCATGATGGTTTATGATAAAGCATATATTCATTGCATTTAATTATTCCAATATTTAAAGTATATATGTATATACATATATTTAATTTGATAAAAAATAATCAAGATATAAAAATCATTTTAATACACACTTAGTGTCAAAGTCTAAGTATTAACGTGTAATTCAGATATATCTAAAATATAGTTTAAGCATATGTTTATAAAACTACATATACTAGAAAAAATATTTATTATTCATTCTAGTCACTCTATTAAGACATTGATGATGTCTTAAATTTGATTTTGTATCTTATAAGATGACTTCAAATTAGTTCCTTACCAGATGAGAAGACATCCTAATTTGCCTTACCATTTATATTCTTAATAATATTTCGATTTTTATCTTGGAAATATCATCATTGTCTTAATTTAGTAATTAGGATATAAAATTTAATTTTCCTATGCACATGCAACTCTATTTTCACAAATAATACATGCATATAATGTATGCAATATATATCTTTAGTTTTGAAAATATAAATCTTCAAAGAATTTTTAAATGATTTTAAAAAATATTTACAATTAACAGTAAAAATTATAATATCCTTTCTGATAATATAAAGTCTTTAAAGAAAGACTGGAGGTGCATGACTATGTAAGATGTAGTAGTAATTTTAAAATATTTAACTATATAACGATGCACTCATAATTTCAAATTTGAAATTTAACATAATATATACAATTTAATAAATTAGTAAAATTTGAAGTTAATATTTTCACAACTTAATTTTCTCATAATTTTATAATTGTTAAAATCATGAAGATACTTAAATAGGAGATGTATAAATTTTTTGACTGTTATGATTATAACTTTAATATAATAAGTTCAATTTATAAACGATAATTTTAACTTGATATAATATCAATTATATGAAGAATCATTAATGAAATAAAACAAAAAAATATATAATTTTATCTCTTAGGAAATGTGAGATTATAATTTTTAAAGATCAAACTGAAGTTTGAATCCTAAGGAGTCCGATATATTATATCATAAGAAAGTCATTTATATTTTAGCAACATAACTTTAATTGATCCCAATTAGATTTGAATGAAAGTAAAGCTGTACATGGCTATGATCTTAATTAACATATACATTTACAAGAACTCAAATTATAAGAGTTAAACTAGTAGAACCCCAGGTAGATATAATTGCTAAAGGATCTATTTTTTATGAATTCTTATTATTTTCTTTATCAAATTAACATGAAGAATTTTTCACTATATGTCCTACATGCCCCCATAGAGTAAAAGAAGAAGCAGACCATGAATATAAAAAAAAATCTCAATGTACTAAATGAGCTAGAGAGTTATTAGCATAGACCTCAATCTATCATTAAACAAAAATAACCTTTTAGAATAGGATACCAAACATTTTACTGATTTGAGCTAGCATGTGTACCCATTAAGAAAATACTTAACAAAAAGACTCAAGTGTCAAAACAGTGACATACCATATATACTTGAACTTTATACTGTGTTAACTACTAAATTTATTTTCAGCATTTACGTAGGAAAATCAGCTGCAGAAGAAAGTAATTAGGATTAAAGACATTAGAAACATTTCTTGCTCCACAAATTGCCAGCTCCTTGAAGAAGAAATAAAATAATGACAATAAAGAGTGGGGGCCTTATTAATTGGAATGCCCAAAGTAGCAAGTCAAACAAAAGGAACATATTTATAACTGAAGAGTAAACAACGATTAAAGTATTACAAAGTCCTACTTGATGGAGCCATATAAATTCTTCAACTTGTTGGCAAGCCTTAAGTAAAGCCACATTAGTAAATTGTCGCATATCAATGACATTAAATTAAGTAATATCATTTGTCTAAGCCTAATAAAGTAGTAATCTGTACTAGATCCTACTTTTTCTTACTCATCAAATCATTATTCTAGCAAAGTAATCTAACTTGTCAAGTAAATTTATCTATATATAGTACACAACCAGAAGATCTTCATAATACCAAAGAGTAATATTTTCAATACATGAGAATTTATTATTACACCTAATGAGCATAAATAGAGAACAAAACTACATGCATGTAAATGAAAGCTATCCAGGGCTGAGGTTTCAGTGATTTCAAATGAAAATAAGAATTATCATATTTAACTTAGTTAAATAATTTCAAAAAGTAAAACATAAAAAGAAGCTCACTGGAAGTTAAAAAATGATCACTCTTTTTCAAAATTCACGATCAAATAATAGTTTTACAGGAATTTTATTAGTATAATAACTTGTAGGAATCAGAATAAAAAATTTGTGAGAACTTTAATCGAGTAAAATTTTACTAGAATTGAACTCTAATTTTCAAAACAAATCTTTACAAGAATTCATTAGTTTGTTTCTAGTAAAAGAAATAGATTAAGATTAATTCTATTACATGAGCCAAATAAATGAATTAGTTCTTGAGTAAAAGACAAGAATCAAACAATTAAAATGATTTGATTTGTAAGAAATCAATTTTACAAATATAGTGGCTGGGTTATTAATTGCTAGTAAATATTAGAAATTATTTTGTAAGAAATTAAAATAGTAAGAACTTGTGTTAATTTTTCAATAATTTTAATCAAACAAAATTTGTAAGAATCTATATAATAGTCTGTAAGAAAGATCTTAATCTGTTTAATTTGCGTGAAGTAGGGAATAGACTAAAGAAATTCTTTGTAAGAATTAGTTAAATAATTAACTACTTGTAGGAATATAAAAATATACTTGTACGAATTTAAATGACTATTCTATCGCATAAAATAAGTGTTATATAAGAAACAATAATTAATTAATTTGCATTTATTTTTCATTTTCTGGATGCAATTTCTCATTAAGAGTCATTTTAAATATTTTGATATGACTACAGCTTTGTCAAATACCTATGAAGAGAATCATGCACCAATAGAAGAATAGCATAATGGATCAGACACATATGCAGGCACACAAATACTCACTTCTTGACACTTAGCTTTTCATCATACTCAAGACATATTTGATAATTATTGAACATAATTAAACAACTTTCCATAAGTTCAAATCATTATGAATACATCTTTCTGAAAAGCACTGAAAGATAATGAAAGTTGCCATTAAGTTGCACACTAATATTCAAACTGAATATATTGTTGGGTATTTTATACTATTTTCTAAATCATGCAATATCTTTAAAGATTAAAATTAAGATAAAACAACAATTATACTAGCATGTAAAAATAATTATATTAAAATAATACAAAAGAACCTGGCCTGGGAAATGCAGTCGCGATGTCGCTGCCCTAAAGGATCAAAGCCCGTCTCCTTGTCCAGACGTTGAATCGACCTTGTCCCCTAGCGGTAAAGGATCCCCCGGATTCACCAGCACTCAGCCCAGGACGGTGGGCAGAGCCTCTGCTCAAATGAAGAAGTTGCCCATAAAATAAAGATGAAAATACTTTAAACACTGAAGTCATTCTCACGAAGAGTAGTCTTCAGGTTTTCTTTTAAGATGAGAAAAAAAAAAGAGTTGTGTCTGTAGCTATTGGAGTGAGGGTCTATTTATAGACTTAGAACCCAGGTTGTTGTAACCGCTCCAACAGAAAATCCAAGCAGTTGAGATATTTTCTCAACCGATTTAGATTCTAAGACTTGGTCAAAGTTGACTTAGTAAAACAAAATCTGAAAATAAAGCTTTTCCTTTTTATTTTAATACAAAAAATCCAACAGTCCCCCCCAAAAGCTTGAATTTCAGGGAAGGCATAACAAAACAAATCAATAAAAAATAACAATCAAATCATAAAACACGAATAAAATTTGGGCAACATCATACTGTGAATTCGGGACCGGTGGACTACGCCTGGAACCTTCCTTAGTGAATTCATCGCCATCTGAGAGACATAGTGGACTACGCCTGGAACTAGCCTCTTTTACCAGATATTGATAGAATACACACACAGTAAGTCTTCATTTCTTGAGCGAGCGGGTTGAGCGTTAAAGGCCATGCTCACAATAACCGACTCATGAGAGTTTCTAGGGTCAGCCCTGCCCCCCCAACCGCGGCCATCACGGTTCTTCTCACGTAGGTAAGTCCTCCAAGGGTACTACAGCTGGATAGTATACCCTCCACACTACATGCGTTGGACTTATTAAGAGTTAAACTCATCCTTACCTAGCTGTATCATAAGAGCATCTCACCATAGAGAAGGGGTAGTAGCTACAACGCTACATATAGGATATAAATATATCCGGGTTGATGCTCCACACGAGTATCACCAGTCCAGCTTGTTACTACCACATTGAACCTCTTTCATGGAACCAGCTCCCAATCAAGTAGGTTGGGTTCCCGCTGTCGGTGAACTCTACTATGGGCTTAACCCCATCTCCCTCGATGATTCTAGGACCACACTCCTAGAAAGACCCTTAGTCAGAATGACTTTATGTTTTCTAGGGTCAGAAAATTGGCTTAACAGCCTTTATTTTCAAGTGGTAACAGCCAGAGTTTTAACCCTTCATGACCACATTATTATGACTCTTGACATCTTTTATTAGACCCATAAAGTCTTTAGGTAATTGTCAGAGTCTTCCCCAATTTGAATCCCAATTTGAAATTATAAGGTAACATAAAGTTTTCCTTAGTTTCAAAAGGAACAAATTATACCATAATGGTTTATGATAAAGCATATATACATTGTATTTGACTATTCAAATATTTGAAGTATTATATGTCTATATTTATATGCTAAAGAATAGTCAAGAAATTTAAGCAATCTAGCTTTATTAGATCCCAATTAAAGTTAGATGGGGAACAAAATCGCACATGGCTATTCATCATCCTGAACATGGCTAGGATTCCAATTCTAGCTAATTTATTATGGTCCGATTATTATTTACATCAGATTCAATGTTAAAACTCGAATCAATCATAATTTATAATCAGGGATATCAAACACTGAAACGTATTCAATCATGCATTTAATAGTTTCGAATAAGCATACTCAGTTTTCTGCCACCACAAAATTAATTACGCATGGAAAATAATTTTTTTTTTTTTTAAAAGTTATGGTGTACAAAGGTTGATGAATATTTAATAAAATTTTAGAAATTGGGTTAGTCAAAATCTCAATTTTATCAGTCTAATTGGCCAGGTCGGCGTAACTCAGGTGGGAGGTTTTCCGCTCTTGGCGTTCCTTAATTACAGAACCACGTTGAGTACCCTTCCTTTGTTAAACACCAATTATATGAAATTTTGAGAAAATGATTTACCCTTTAATTTTATTATCCTATTGATCTAAAGATACTCATAAAGGCTGTGCTTGTTTCAGCTACATTAAGAGTGTAGAAATAATATTGTTGTACTATAGATTTGTCAAAATGATAGGAAGATTTCTACCAGGTTTTCTATATTCATAATATTAAAATGTCAGAATACAGGTTTATGTTGATAGCTTTTAAATTAGGGTATACAAAAATAAAAAAATATAGGGGATCTTACTTAGTTTCAATTCATAAAACAATATAATTTAGTTGGATATATAGCAGAGTAAGTTAGAATTCAATACAAGAGTAGCAAGATATTTTAAAAGAACTCGAACTAATTATAGCATGCAATTTAAGCACAAAATTAACATGTATATATATATATATGGAAAGTTGACAACTCCTTAGATGAAGTGTTCAATGTGTCTTTATCCAATACATAAAGCAACAAATAAATAAAGTATCAGAATTTATTCATTCTTAGGAGACATCCGATAAGTTTTATGCTTCAAGTAGTTGGCATGGAGGATATAAAAATATGATCGAGGATTTTAAGCACCAGGATTTATTTTCCACAGTGCGGTTAAGGCTTATTACAGATAGGTTCAGCTAATTTTTCATGCAGCTCAGCTCAAATCCGAATCTTCAGAATCTTCAACATTAGGACTAGAATTGATAAGAACAAGGAATAACAGCCATGGGGAGTAGCAATCATCCCGAAAATATTACAAGCCAAAGAATCATGCAGAAAACTCAAATGGAAAAATACAAAGGCACAGATCAAATTTCAGTAGATCTCAGGACTCAGGACAACATAGCTCCAGGCATATTTGGCACATGCCATTTGCTTCTAACACAAAGGCAATGATAACCATAGGTTATCTCACTTTGAACATCTTTTATTGATTATGCCATGGAGCAAACAAACTAGTGAAGGATTATGATTCCAAGTCACCTGGAAGCTACAAAGAAAAGAGCCAACAAGAGCAAGCCAAAACTAATAGTCAAGGGCAGACAGGGTCCAATGACAATCTTGTGGCCATTTTAGCTAAAGAATGCCTAGGTTAACATGGAATGGATCAATATTCCCATATTGAATATCTTACTAGGGCATCCAAGTGCTAATCGTTACGGAAAACCTTGTTTTCTTGTATAGAGCTAGATTTAATCCATGACTTTTAAATTGCCATAAAGTCCTTTAAAAATGGGATTTTCAGTAATCTAAAGCTATAAATATTAGATTAAGTAGCATACTCTAGATTGCTGGGATACAAATTAAAGTGCAGAAACTTGGAACACAAAGACAATCAAATGAATGATAATATCAATTTTTCATTTATTTCTAATTTAACATGAACGGCCAATTAGCTTTCCACTTCTTTGATTAATTTGATAACATAGCTATCCAACTAGACATTTCTTGATTTATTGGTCTAACCCTAAATGCAATCATTTTTTTTTTTCCTTTTAACACTCAATTAAAATGTGAGTCATCGGTCCCAACAGGCATAGTTATTCCAAGCTGGAGAATATTATTTGTAATATTAAGGTTTTTTTTTTTCTAATTTAAAGAGCAAATATAAGTTTGTTCTAATTTACAAATCAACAACAGCAGAATATTTTCTAAGTACTAGTAGTATTCCTCAAACCAGCACAAACAGATTGGGAGATAAATATCACACAGAGACTTGGCTTTACGATGAGGGAAATAAGTTGAAACAAATTGACTTAGAATTCAGAGATCACGATTGAGGTTTGATGAGTTAAGAGGAAACTAAGGTATACAGTTGAGTGAAGTTTGAACCAGCATGACTTGGTTTCTTGCTCGGTCAGTTCTCACGGCCCTTAAACCACAAATTGAAAAAATACCATTGTGCTATAAGACCAGAAGAATTCAATAAAAACACTTGATACTGTTGAATCTCTTAAACCAAAGTAGATATCAATTTGTGTCCATAGTATTCTTCAGTCAGGAAATACTTAGCTCTGTTGATAGTCAACATTTTATAACACTCTATTCTTAAGTAGCTCCCTCACCACAAATTCAACTATTGGTAATTCTGAATGGGGAAATATCCCAAAAACCTCTACAATTACTTGGAAATAATCCTGACGGACCATATAAAATGAAGCTCTATAATTACTTGGATCCATTTCAAAAACCCAATTGATAATCAAGATATCAATGCCATATAGTGCACATTTCTTGCTCTAATCAAGAATTGGGAATTGATGCAAGTAGAATAATCACCAACAATATTTACAATATAGAAGCGACAACAATCACAATTAATGTGTTTATAGCTTGGATATCAAAGATGACAGTTTTTGTATGATTTCACAATAATTTGATAACATTAACATTTTAATTTATAAAAAAGGGAAAAAGGAAGGAAAAATAGAATCTTGGAAATAAGCATAGATGAGATCCAACCCTAGCATAAGGAATCCACCGCCTTTGCTACCTCGGGGAAAATTTGGTGCGCAGGATAAGCAGAGGCGGCACAGAATGAAACCCTGGGAGCCGCCGGCGCGCGTTGGAGCGCATCCATTAAGGTGGAGGCGGCGCAGGATAAGCGGCGAACTGGCAGGATAAGGCCATGGCTCTTTCCTTTATTGCTACTTAAAAGGTTTTGCATTCAAGTCCAGCAGGGGAAGAAAAAGAAAGAAAAGAAAAGAAAGATGTTGCACATGTCTGCAAAATCCTTTTCTGTAGATATCTTATATTGTATTATATTTGAAATGGCTAGAAATCATTTACTTTAGTTTCTTGGCTGCCTTTTTATGTATTGGACTTTGCATGTTATCTTGAGGATTCTACCTGGACATCCTACAGTAATGAAGTATAAGGTGGAGTGTTGAACTGAGTATCCACAACAACCTTTTGATCCTTTAGATTGTTGGGTATTTTATACTATTTTCTAAATCATGCAATATCTTTAAAGATTAAAATTAAGATAAAACAACAATTATACTAGCATGTAAAAATAATTATATTAAAATAATACAAAAGAACCTGGCCTGGGAAATGCAGTCGCGATGTCGCTGCCCTAAAGGATCAAAGCCCGTCTCCTTGTCCAGACGTTGAATCGACCTTGTCCCCTAGCGGTAAAGGATCCCCCGGATTCACCAGCACTCAGCCCAGGACGGTGGGCAGAGCCTCTGCTCAAATGAAGAAGTTGCCCATAAAATAAAGATGAAATACTTTAAACACTGAAGTCATTCTCACGAAGAGTAGTCTTCAGGTTTTCTTTTAAGATGAGAAAAAAAAAAGAGTTGTGTCTGTAGCTATTGGAGTGAGGGTCTATTTATAGACTTAGAACCCAGGTTGTTGTAACCGCTCCAACAGAAAATCCAAGCAGTTGAGATATTTTCTCAACCGATTTAGATTCTAAGACTTGGTCAAAGTTGACTTAGTAAAACAAAATCTGAAAATAAAGCTTTTCCTTTTTATTTTAATACAAAAATCCAACATATATCAGTAGTTATAATTGCTCGTTCTAAAGCAGAATAAAAGGGGAAACCATGTATTGCTGCATACATAACAGAGTAAATATCATTTATTATAGCTATCATATAAGACAAACATCATCAAATAATATAACATGAAAGATGACAACCTAACCATAGGGATATTATTAGTGCATCATTGAATGAACTAAACGCAATAATTGATTATGTATAAGGAAAAAAATGCATATGACACAAATTACAACTAAACTTTACTTGATATTATCTTTATCTATAAGCTAGTAGGACGAATGATTATAGATAAGATTCAAAGAACTAAAAACTAAACAGATATAAGTTATAACTACTTAACTTTGTTTAGAAAATTTTCAAGTTTGAGAGTATTCATAAACAATTAACTAATTGCACTAAAAAAATCACCAACAAATGGCTAAAAAGCGGAATGAATAAACTAAAACAATTAAAAGGTATAGCAAAACGAATTTTCATAATGCGCAAGAAAATATAGCATAGAGCATAATTCACTGAAAGAACAAGAGGAAAAAAATAGTTCTACATCTAAAGTTATCCAACCAGAACTTCATTTGTCTTGTAGATTGTTGGATATTTAACCCTTTTTTTCCTTAAAATTATAACATGCAACAGTTAAAACTTAGCACAAATCAAATTAAATGTGTATCAATTATTAAACATGTAATAAAATTAAATAAAGAGAAAGATCGTTGGCCTGGGAGATGTAGTCGTGCGACACACTACTCTAGAAGACAAATGGCCGGTCCTCTCGTCCGGACGTCAAATTAGCCCCGTCAACTAGCAGTAAAAACTCTCCCGGAATCACCAGCACCTGGGCTCCAGGCTTCTGCTCAGATTCAGAACGGTTGCCCAGAAATAAAAAAAAGAGAAGAAAATTTAATTTATGCTGAAGCCCTTCTCAGGAAGAGCAGGCCTCAAAAGAAATCTCAAAGAGAAAGAAGAGAAAATGAGAACTGTAAGTTGAGAACTGAACTAACGTTTTATTTATAGCCTTAGAACCCCAGTTGTTGTAACAACTGTTGGCCCAACGGCCTATCACCCTAGTTTTGATGATGATCAACTCATGAAGTTATGTTTACTAATGATCTTGTGTTTAATTAGTGACAGATTCATTATCAAGATCTTAGTAGGTGCATAGCTCAACAAAGGATAAAATGTCAAGATTTGGAGCTAGCACGGTGTGATCCAAGGAGCTTTTGGATCAAGTTTGGACCAACTCAAGAAGATGAGAAGCCTTCAAGTGAAGACTTCAAGAAGATGAAGACTTGTGTCTAGGTATAAGATTTTGTTTTTGTTTTAGATAAAATGTAAAGGATAGATAGTTGGTGGATTGCTCAAGTATACTATACACACACACTCTTGATTTAGTTATTGTTTTCATAAAAGATTTTTTTTTCTGACAAAATACTATTTGGATTTTGGTATTTTTATGTATACATATCTTTTATCCAAAATCAAGTTTTGAGCTTAATGCCAAAAACATAGATATTTCATCTTGATTGTGTAGTGGATTATATCCATACACACTATGCCTTAAAATGAATTACAATATCTTGTTTTTGTATTTTGAAGATGTTTTGGAAAAACAAAGTTTAGAAAACATGTTTTGGAAAATACAGTTTTAATATTGAGCCAAATATTTCCAAGTTACAAAAATAGTCCAATCTTTTATAACATGCTTTGATTTTGTGCAAGCATGTTTGTATATCAAAGTATATTGGTAAAACTATTTTTGTAGATTTTTATGTATTTTATGGGATTTTATTTGAGCCAAAAGACTAACTTTTTAATCTCAGAAAACTGTTTCAGGCTTCGTATAAGTCGACTTGTTTCCCTATATAGTCGACTAATACGGGTGTCGGCCGACCGGACCGGTCGACCGACGTGCACAGATGTGCACGCCTTTGTGTACTGGAGGACGGCCGACCGTGCCGGTCGACCGCTCCAGAGAGCAGAGCTCTCTGGAAAGTTCGGCCGACCGTACGGGTCGAGCGACAGAGAGTTGGACTCTCAGCTCCAGTGGGTCGGTCGACCCAGGCGGTCGACCGTGGCTCCAACGGTCAGAAATCCGACCGTTGGCGGTCGACCGCCCGGGTCGACCGGCAGTTCTGACAAAGCCCCAACGGCTAGTTTTTGACAGCCTATATATTTGGGGGTTTGTGGACTGTTTTCAACAAGATTTGGAGAAGTTTTTAGAGCCAGTTTTCTCACTCTTTTCAGAAGTTTTTCTCCACAAATAGTGAGCTAATATTTCCTATCAAAAGGAAAGTTTTATCAAGAGTGTTTAAAAGAAAGTCTTTGAGTTTTTCACCACCATTCTCTTCCTTGTTTTTCTCACAATCACTTGAGCTATCCATTGCCTAATCTATCCATAGGATTGTGTTGTGAGAGTTTGTTATTGTGATCAAAGTGTTTAGATCACCAAAGATCTTTTCTTTGTTCTTTGAGAAGACGGGCAAGTGTGCTCGTGATTGTTTGGGTCCTAGTGAGGACTTGGTGTTTTCGGGTTCGGGTGCGAACTCCGTGATTGAGGTGCGGCCTCGGCGAGCCGGTGGGCTTGCGGTGTGTACGGGACTAGAGAGTCCGAGGGCTTGTAGGTGTTGCGGCACCGAGGAGAGATCCATTGGGATCTTGCATAGTGGAAATCCTTCGTGTGTCGAAGGCGGGGATGTAGAGCAAGTGTGCTCGAACCTCGAAACAAACCCTTTGTGTTTGCGATTGCTCTCTCTCTCTCTCTCTTTATCTCTTTTTTATATCTTGCATTCAATTATTGTCTATCTTTATATGCTTAATATATTCCTTGTGCTTAATTGATATACTTGCGTGGGATTGTTTGCTAACACTTGTATTCAACCAAGAGAGCCAACGCGGCACCTCAACCCATTCAAGGGGAATCTAGAGGAGTTTGTCCAGAGCCCTTCACGGGGAATTCGGCAACACTCTTTGGTTATACGTGGTTTTTAGTGTAAGAAGTTTTATTTGGTCATAATTGTTTTTAGCTTCCGCATTATTCGCATCATTCATCATTAAGTGACCATTAGATTAGCCTTCACCTATTCACCCCCCCTCTAGGTGAACCTTCAACAACTTTAACAAAAATCCAAGCGGTTGAGATATTTTATCAACTGATTTAGATCCTGAGATTTGATCAAAGTTGACTTGGTAAAACAAAATTTTGAAATGAAAGCTTTTCCCTTTTTTTAATTCAAAAATCCAACAGGAATCACCAAACCATGTTGAAATTTCACTACGAGTCCGTTTAACTGCCTACAAGTGATCGCAAGTCGTAAGTGATAAGTGTAAAATCCTTTTGCAATTGTAAATGGGTTTTGTGTAAGTACGTTTTCAAGTGTTTTATTGCTAATGTAGAAGTATAAGTGGAAAGTATATTATCACTTATGGTGTTTAGTAAAACTATAAAGTAAAACATAAATTCAATTTACGTTGTTTGATTATGAGCTTGTAAGTAAGATTTGCACGACATAAGTATATACTTCAAGTAATTAAATTAAATAAAAAAATTAATCTAGTAATTAAAAAACTCTAATCTAATAACTAAAAATGATTAATCTATTTATAAAAAACTTTAGTCTAATAATTAAAAACATTAACCTAATAATTAAATAATATTAATCTAATTATTTAAAAAATTAATATAATAATAAGCAATCTTTAATCTAATAAAAAATAATTTAATAATAAAAAATATTAATCTAATATTGAAAAAAATTAATCTAATAATTAAAAGATTAATCTAATATTGAAAAATTAATCTAATAATTAAAAATATTAATATACTAATAAAAAAACCATTAATCTAATAATAAGAAAAAATAATTTACTAATTAAAAAATATTAATCTACTATTTAAAATATTAGTCTAATAATAAAAAACTTTAATCTAATAATAAAAGGATTAATTTACTAATAAAAAATTAATCTACTAATTTAAAAGATTAATCTAATAATAAAAAAGATATTAATCTAATAATTAAGAAAAATTATTCTACTAATAAAAAATTAATTTAATAATAATGCAAGTGCAAAGAGTCTCCACGTGGGCCACAAAATTAACTGTTTGGTCTGCAAATAGGCTTTACAATGCAAATTGCAGCCAAACACTTCAAATATTTTTTGCTGCAATTGAAACTTGCACTAGCCAAACAAGCCCTGCGTATATTGCTATGCTAAAAATGTCAAGTCAACAAGAACACATGAAAAAATAGCTCCCAGTTTCAAATTCATGCCGCCAACATTTTTTGATTGAACTCAAATGGGCAATGGGAAATTCAATCCAAATAAGGTCTCTCTCTCTCTCTCTCTCTCTCTCTCTCTGCAAAAGCCAAAAAAATCCACCCACTTGTGCTATCAATCTCACTTTGAATTCTTCAACACTCTCTTTGTGTATTTTTAATAGGATGGCATCTCTCCCATCTTTCAACTAGGGGCACCTGGGACCAAGCAAATAATGCTAATGCTGGAGCCACTACTACAGGTTGTGCTTTTGGACTCTTCTTTATGCTCTCCCCTTTATTGCTTCAGCTATGATCCTCTCTTATAGTACAATGACAAATTGGAGAATCCATCGTCAAAAAAGACAGACTTGAGGCTTCTTTTCTAGAAAATCAATGTCAAAGCTGTGCCTTCCTTTTTCTTCATTCATTCATTCATTCACCCTTCTCATTGCTTAGTCCAGCAGAAAGTATCCATACCACCATCAAATCATGACACAGCTATTAAATATCTAAACCTTTCAACAGTACATATCATGTCAAATTCAAAATTTGTGTATAAAGAGAGAGATCATGAATACTGAATACTAAAGCACAAGGTCCTTATTCGAAACCGAAAGGTATAAAGCCTGTATGGATTCCAAAACAATGCAGTATACTGTTTCCACACTAACCTAATTGAATAATCTAACTTTCTAATACTCAAAGTTTAATGCAAGCATTTAAGTTCATATTCTTGCTCAGGTATTCATTCTGGCATCGAATCAGGACTGAGCAATCATTTAGGAATGTCAACAAAGCAACAGCGACAATTCTAGGATGATCTTGAGAGAAAACAGTGGACAAGCATCAGGTCCACATCATCCTCAAGTTTATCTCTGGAACTAAAATAAATTAGGCTCTTGTGGGAAAATGTCGACGGCCAGTGAAGCAGAGAATCAGGCAAAACATGCCACCTTCACTTCTTCTATGTTATATATCAAATAGTTGAAACTTTAGTTCAAATCCCACCCACCACATTCAATATGAAGATTCCTGTATATAAATAAAACTTGGTCCAATTTGTTTATCACACAACATTGAACTCTTCATTATTTGCCTATGACATTTATATTACACAGGGAATAAGTCAAGTGATATACAGAAAATCAAATGCTATAAGATACAAGTTAATCAATATATAGACACTCAAATGCAATAAGATGTCTCAGTAGATAGCTTACCACTTGCATTCAGCCTTGACAATCTTTTTTCCTCAATCAATCATTCCTATTTCAGGCAACATCCTATGGCACTACAAGCTTTCTCAACCATTTACTATTCATATATAAAATATTTGTCAAACTTTCTCAATGAGCATCTAATAAGTTCAACTCAGCACCTACAAGCAATAGCTAAGCTGGAGAAATCTCCCTCATGTTATATACAATGTTCAAGAAGTACTACTAGAAAATCTTTCTAAATTAAATAGTAAACAAATCGAACATACCGCTTGGAAATTTTATGTCATTCTTGATTTAAAGAAGCCACGTCAAATGTAAAGAAGCAGACACTTTGTAGCCTTCCTACATCTCTCTTCTAGAATGTCAAGTTGTTGATTAGTTGAAACTTGGACTTATCATAAAACCAGAAGGATATGATTGCATTCAGCCTGAACGTTCAAATAAGAATGTGAGGTGACTGATTCAGCTCATACGTAGTTTTGACTATTTAGTTTGTTAATATATGATATCTTAGATGATTGGCTAAGCTAATCAACACTGTATCATTTGAATGTCATCACTTGCCCTAGAAGACGTCTGATCATTATACCTTTACACCATAGGGCTATGAATCTTGCAAACATTTGCAGTCGAGGCTGTGAAACTTACGTCACTATTGATCCCTATTAAGGACAACTCCAGGGAAACACAAAAGAATTTCCATATCCATTACTCGTATCTGAAATTAAAGTTAACATTGATCTACCCCTTGCAACTAATCCTCCTGTGATGCAAACCCTACTACCTTACTGTGATGGGCTCTGTTCCCTTTAAATGAAATCCAAGTGCATCGCTCCATTTTCTTATATGCTTATACTTCACAGTTATGAACTATAATAATGGCCACTACATCCTATTCGTTTGAAGCAATAGCAAGATAAACTTAAATTCCTACAGTACAAACTCTAAAGTTAGCATAGAGTCCTCAGAATGGGTCTCTCGAACAAAATAATCCTATTGCATATGGCAAGTCCACCACTTTTGTATTGTTCCAATGTTATTAGATGCCATATAAGACCTTGTCAATGATTATTATATAATCAGATATTCGACATATCATAAATAAAATCTTACTCTTATCCAAACTATTGACAATTGGCCATATGAATCCAAGCAATCCTAAATTACAACATCCTTGGTCGCAACAAGCATTTTTCAAATCTTCCTTTGAAAGAAGATGAGGAAGAAAGGCAAATCAAACTTATGCATTCCACCTGTCTCTGTTCCTTGAAAAAGAAAAATCCTCAGCTGTGCATCACCTCGACAGTTTTTAGGAGGGTTATCTATCAACTTGTGCATAAGAGGCGATACTCCCATACTTCACCTTGACTTTGAAACATTAATATAAGCGTCATACCGTTCCTTGAACCAGTTCCCAATAAGTTAATGAAGCCCGCATAGGACTGCAAAACAAGAACTGAAAAAAAGTTTAACGAGTATGTAGAACCTTATAAATGTAGAGAACTTGTTTCCATTCAGTGTTTTCTTCAGCAAACAGGTGCAAGCGAGTCCTCGAAGGAGAACTAAGAAGAAAATTTTAACAAATCTTCATTTCTTATCAGTAGAAGTAAATATGCATCATCGTCACTATGATCAGTAGCAGCAGCGGCAACAACAACAACAAAAGTGTTTTTAAGTTTTCCAAACCAGAAAAAGCATGGTAGTCAAGCAGATCTTTGTTGCTGCCTTTTAGCCACACCTTTCTTTCTTTTCTCCTGGAAATTACTGGGTCATGTTCACATAGGTTAAACTTGGAAGTGCTACTAAGGTGATGCATTCCAGAAGACCCTAAGATAAAGCTTAGAGGGAGTGAAATAAGAAGGAAAAATTGGATCTGACTCCTATCTGTAGGAAACGAAATTCAAAGGCACTGAGAGCTCTCAAAATAACTGTTTTCCATAAAAAACTTAAATTGAGTCGAGGAGAAATTACAAGCAACAATAAGAAAAAATTATAAGAACTCTCTTCTAAGATTTTTGGGGAAGTGTATAGGAAGGAGTCTGGCCAGCGCGCGATCGCTTTGTCCATTTGACAATGCGAGCGATGGGTCGTCGAGTGTTCTGCAGAAATTCTTTCTCACTTGATTTCGGAGATTCCTTTGAAAGATTAAGGTATTAGAACCCTGAGATTATCCTTGACGGTTGAGAGAAAGTATTTTCTGAATTCTTGGAAGTTAGAGACCAATTCTCTTCTCAATGCGCCTATATGTTGGCTATCGGCCCCTCCCTCCCTCTCTAGCCTAGCCTACCAATGGGCTATTTATAAGTTTCATAGAGGTAACCGCCCTTAAATATCAGGAAAGGCTGAAAACAACCTTCGTAGCCTCGCAGGCGAGGTTAAAGCAGACTCTGCGCGAATCTAGGCCGTGAAGCTAAAAAAGTAGTTCTGGCTTGAAAGAGGGGCATGACCTTTTTAAATATCTCCACTTACTTGGGGACATAATAGAGTGTAACCGCCCACTAATGTGGTGGGAGATTAGCCCACTAATCCCGCTTAGGAATTGGAACGATCAATGTGACCTGAAGCATAGCATGCCGCGAGACTAATGTTCCAAGCGGAGCTAGCCTGCTGCGAGGCTAGTGCTCCTGCGAGGCTAGTGCTCCAAGCTTCTTAGCAAAGCTAGCCTGCTGCGAGGCTAAACTTCAAGTGGAGTAGCTTGCTGTGAGGCTATCTCCAAGCTTCTGAGTGAAGCTAGCCGGTTTGGCTTAAGTTAGTCGGTTTGGCAGAATTTGAACAATATGTTCAACTTTATACGACCTGTCTTTTGGAAGTGTCGACAAATTAGACGTCGTACGGATCAGTTGAAGAGTCATATGGGATTGTCTTTTGAAAGTGTTAACAAAATCCCTTTCAAAGTTTTCGTAAATCCATAATGGACTGGTTCAGCTTTTGAAATACATTGAATTATTTTTGGTATTTTAACCTGTTTGGAGTAAATATAGCATAGATACGTCTTGTGTTGGCGAACCTCGCGCCTATCTGACGAGGTTACAAATCTGACGAGGTTAGCCCACTGGGCTAAAATAGTTTGCCTATGTGGCAAGGCTTTTGAAACAACGAAACTATTAGTTCTGCTGTTGGAGCCCACTGGGCTAGCTTCGCCTGCGCGGCGAGGCTAAATATTTAGCGAAGTTATTAACTTCGATGTCAACACCCATTGTTAGCTTCGCCTGTAAGGCAAAACTATGACTTAATGGAGTTAATTCTCCAGGTTGTTGCTTCAATCGAAGAAACAGCCTGCCTCGAAAATGAGGCTAAGCCTTGAGGCCTATAAATAGGACTATTATAGTCCTTTAGAGAAATTACTTTATTTGAAAAAAAATTCAGGTTTTTTCAAACTTATTTTCTCCCCTCTACTATTTCGAACGAAATTAGGATTTAGGGTTCCGTCTGTTCAGAGGTAATATGGACATAACAAATTGGGAACTACTAGAATGAGAATTCGCTGTTCAGAGGTAATATAATATAGACATAACAGCGAATAGGAGTCCGCAATGGACTAAGAGGGAGATCTGGGTACTATTCAGAAGTGATAGACTGGAAATAACCGACTAGGAGTCACCAGACTCATAACCCTGCATTCAGAGGTGGCAAACTGGACATGACAGCAAAAGGGAGTTCTTACTGGACTAAAGTGGTGAGGTCTGGACATCCGTCGGTTCAGAGGTGATAAATTGGACATAACCGATTAGGAGTTACCAGACTCGTAACCCTACTATTCAAATGTGACGAACTGGATATGACAGCAAAAGAAAGTCTTTACTGGACTAAGGAGCGAGATCTAGATATCCGTCGGTTTAGAGGTGATAAAACTAGACATAACTAATTAAGAGTCATCAGACTCGTAACCCTACTATTTAGCAGTGATGAACTGAATATGACAGCAAAAGAGAACTGGACTAAAGGGGCAAGATCTGGGCGTCTATCAGTTAAGAGGTGATAAACTGAAAATAACCGATTAGGAGTCACCAGGCTTGCAATCCTGCTGCTCAGAGGTGACAAACTGGACGTGACAGCAAAAGGGAGTCTTTACTAGACTAAAAGGGCGAGATCAGGGCACCCGTCGGTTCAGAGGTGCTAAACTGGACATAATCGACTATGAGTCACCAGACTCATAAGCCTACTGTTCAGAAGTGGCGAACTGGATATAATAGCAAAAGAGAGTCTTTAGTGGACTAAAAGGGCGAGATCTAGAATCCGTTGGTTCAAAGGTAATAAACTGGGCATAATGGACTAGGAGTCACCAGACTTGTAACACTGTTGTTCAGAGGTGACGAACTGAACATGACATCAAAAGAGAGTCCTTACTGGACTAAAGATGAGAGAGCTGGGCACCCATCGGTTCAGAAGTGATAAACTAAACATAACCGATTAGGAGTCACCAGACTCGTAATCCTGCTGTTCAGAGGTGACGAACTGGACATGACAGTAAAAGGGAGTCCTTACTAGACTAAAGGGGCGAGATCTGGGCACCCATCGCTCAGAAGTGATAAACTGGACATAACGACTAGGAGTCACCAGACTCATAACTTTACTGTTCAGAAGTGATGAACTAGACATGACAGCAAAGTGGAGTCCTTACTGGACTAAATAGGCAAGATATGGGCATCCATTGGTTCAGTAGTGATAAACTGGTCATAACTGAGTAGGAGTCACCAGATATATAACTTTGCTGTTCAGAGGTGACGAATTGAACATGACAACAAAAGGGATAATTTCGCTGGGAGAATAAAATATGGTTATAAACTCTGTGAGAAAATTAGCATCCCTTGTGGAATTCGAAAAGAGTTGTCAAAGGTAATCATTAACGTGACAGCTAAAGATCTCACTGAAAAATAAGAGAAAATCCCATAAGGGATTATAAAGAAAATTCCATAAGAGTTGTCAAAGATAATCATTAAAGGAGTCCACTGGGAAGTGAAATGGTAATTAGAGACTCCATGAGAAATTTGTAAAGAGTTGTCAGAGGTAATCATTAACGTGACAGTCAAAACTCCAAGGGGATTTCATAGGAAAATCATCTTTCTCTGTGGTATTTTGAGAGAGTTGTCAAAGATAATCATTAATGTGACAACTAAAGACCTCACTGGGGAATAAGAGGTTATCCCATAAAGGATTATAGAGAATTTAGCGATCTCTGTAGAGTTTTGTAGAGGAGTTGTTAAAGTTAATCGTTAACGTGACAGCTTCGTCGGAGAAAAAGAGTAGACACGTACTCCTTTTGGGGGAAATAAACATTGCTCCTAACAAGATAGAGGAGATTGTTCAGTTTCCTATTAATGACGTTACTGTCATTCTTGTAAGAAAGGAAAAGTCGTTAAAGGTATTCATTAATGTGACAACTTGAGTTCTTTTGGGACTAAACAATCTTCTTATGTTCCGATTAGAATTCTAGCGAGAAAATTGTTGGTGAGTCCGTTGGGCACACTACTTATGCTACTTCTGAAGAGAATCATGGGCAACAGTTTGATGAAATTGTTGCTCAAGATGAAAAATGAGACTGTTGGTCCAAAAGGTTACACTCTCCATTTGTTTAGAGTTTTGATGATAACAAAACAAATAAGAGCTATTTGGTACTAATTAGTTTGTTTAAAATAAGTTTCAGGTTAGTACCATATTTGGAGGCCATTACTTAGCTATAGCAAGAACTTCTAGGTTCATGAAGTAAAGAAGGCTTTTTGCACATCAAGGAAGGAACATAGAAGAGAAGGCTCTAGCAAGGCATTGCATGGCTCAAGACTTCAAGATTGCTCAAGATAATTTATTAGATTTGTTTTTAGTTTAGAGTTTTTGTTAAAGAATAGTGAATAGGTTTGAAGCTCTATCACACACGTTTTTGCGCACATCTTGTTTCCAAACATATTTCCTATAATATGTACAAAAATAGTTTGTATACAATCTTCAGTCTACAAACTCATTTTTATCCATTATATATATCCCTATTCAAAACTATTTTGTTAAAAATAGATTTCTCCTCAAAATTTCGTTTTTGTTTTGGCTTTTGACCTGAGCCGGTCGACCGCCAGGGTCGACCGACCCAATGTCAGGTCAAGCCGGTCGGCCGACCCAGTCGACCGGAGTTCTGGCAGCTGTGCGTATCAGTGTGCACGTTTCACGGTCGACCCGGACGGTCGACCGCGACATGCCTGACTGCAAGACTTCTGCTCTCTGTATTTTTGGGTCGACCGGGTGGTCGACCGTCAGCCTGCAACGACTATTTTTTGAACTAGCGGTCGACCGGGCCGGTCGACCGAGGTAGCTGTTTGAACAGTAACGGCTATTTTCTGAGCTGGTTTATTTTTATCCTTTTCTCACTTAAGTGTGTTTAAATGACATGTTTTGGTTTTAATACTTTCTGATTAGCCTTAAATATGTTTTATCTCTAAACCCTAACCCTCTCCTATAAATAGGGGTGTTTAGGGAAAGGTTGGTTACTAGAAAAATTCTCAAAATTTCCACAAGTTTAAGGCATTCAAAAAGACTTGGTTTCTTGATTTTTGTGCTGAAATTCTTTCTCATTTTCTGAAGTCCTTTCAAGAACTCTCTGATTTCTTCTTCTTTTCTCCTTGCACACAAGAGCTTCATTCCTACTCATTGTTCTCTAAGGACCTTTGTAAGGGAAGAGAATTTTGCAAGAGAGAGTTTGTGGTCTTTTGACTACTAAGAGATTTCTTGTACTTGAGATTGTGGAGTTGGGTACTCCGGTGAATTTGTAACATCTTTGTGATAGTGGAAGTGGTTGGAATCCTTCTGGGGAAGGCGGGGAAGTAGAGCTGGGTGCTTGAACCTCGATAACAATTCTCAGTGTTTGCGTTTGGTTTACTTGCTCTTATTTCTTGCTCTATTTTCATTGCTCTTATTACTTGCTCTCTACATTCATTTCTATATTCACTTGCTTTGTGAGATTGTTGCATCATTATTTTTAAATGTGCATTGATTAGCATTATCACCTATTCACCCCCTCTACGTGATTTTCAATTGGTATCAGAGCTTGGACTCTAGGTTTTGGCTTAACATCCATAGAGAGATCCTTAAAATTTGCTAATCAACATTTGCATTCCATTTGTCATTCACTAGTAAACATGGCCGACAACATCAAAACCCCTCCTAAATTTGATGGACTAAATTTTCCTATTTGGAAGGTTAGGATGACTATCTTTTTGCAATCTTTAGGTAGCTTAGTAGCTAAATCCTTGACCAAACCCTATGTAGTACGCGATAGTAATGAGAGCACTTGGACCGACTTCACCTTTAGAGAATATGAGGCTAACTCCAAGGCCCAAAACTCCCTATTAACCGCCTTGAATGAGGATGACCTTACACGGGTAATTCATTGCCAATCCGCCTATGAGATTTGGCAACATTTATTGGTCACACACGAGGGGACTTCACAAGTTAAGAGAGCTAAGATAGATCTCTTAAGGTCCCAATATGAATCCTTTAAAATGATTGATGAAGAATCTATTGATTGTATGATTACTAGATTTACTAAAATCACCAATGCTCTCTCTTCTTTAGGTGATGACATCTCCAATGATCAAAAGGTGCGAAAAGTGATTCGGGCACTTCCTACATCATGGGAGATCAAGGCCACCACCTTGAAAGAATTGAACGATAAGGATGAGATGGACCTAATTAGTCTCATTGGGAACTTAAAGACCCATGAGATGGAAAAGAAAGCAAGAGAAGAGGCCGCTCCACTAAAGAAGAAATCCATAGCCTTCAAGTCTTCATCCACTCTTGAAGACGATGAAGAAGATGAAGAAGAAGATGAGAAGCTATCACTACTTGTTCGCAATGTGAAGAGAATGTACCGGAGGAACAAGCTCAACTTCCGAAGGAAATTTGAAGGCAAAGAGGAGAGGAAAATTATATGCTACAATTGCCGAAAGCCTGGACACATCATGGCGGATTGCCCGGAGTTCAAGAAGAAGATGACCTCCTCCTTCAAGCCAAAGAAATCGGAAGAAAAGAAAGCGTACAAGGCAACTTGGGATTTAGAAAGCGAGTCCGAGGAAGAGGCGGATATAGCGAATATGTGTTTCATGGCAAACACACCAAAGGTAACCCCTCAACCTCTTGATGATGAAGATGATGAATTAAGTAAAGAAGTTCTTGTTCATGCCTTTGTTGAACTTTCAGAAACATATGATAATAAAAAGATTGAATGCTCTAAATTGGAAAAGGAAGTTGCTTTTCTTAAAAATCAACTTGCTATTATTTCTAAAGAAAAAGATGAAATTTCTTCAAATCTCATTTCTACCCAAAATGAATTTAGTGCTTACAAAGTTGCTTGCAAAGCTAAATTCCCTAAGATTGATGAAAAAGAAATTTCTTCTTTAAAAACTAGAATTGTTGATTTTGAAAAGACTTTAAAAGATTGTGCTTTTAACACTAAGAAACTTGAAGAAATGTTTTCCAAAAAACACACCTCTCATGCTAAGATTCCTCATGCTCACACTACACATAACACTTCTCATGCTAAATCTTTTCATGCTCACAATTCTCATGCTCACAAATCACACACTCACTATACTTTTAAATATGGTAGAGTGTATAGATGCACATATTGTGGTAAGAATGGACATTTGGCTAAATTTTATTATGACCAAATAAATAGAACCAATAATCTTGTTTGGGTTAATGAAACTAACTCTTTAGGATCCAAGAAAATGTGGGTACCAAAATCAAGTCCTAAATTATTTGATGTAGGTACACACCAAGGCTCCAAGACGTAGGGAGCGGTGGTACCTTGATAGTGGTTGTTCAAGACACATGACGTGGGACATCAATAACTTTACAACCCTATCAAGGTACGAGGAAGGTGGCTCCGTCACCTTCGGGGATGACTCCAAAGGCACTATCATCGGTATAGGTAACATTCAAATTGGTGCATCTCCCATTATAGAAAATATTGTACTTGTTAATGGTTTGAAGCATAATTTGCTTAGCATTATCAATTTTGTGACCGTGGACTTAAGGTTGTTTTTGATGATACTTCTTGCAAAATCTTTGATGTTAAAACTAATGATTGTATTCTCACTGGTTTTCGTGATGATAATGTTTATATCATTGACATGCTTAATGTGGAATGTTCTACTAAATGCTTGAATGCTTTTGATGAGAATTCTCGGCTTTGGCATAGAAGATTAGGACATGCATCTTTTGACCATCTTTCTAGGATTAATTCTAAGGAATTGGTGAAGGGTATACCTTGCTTGAAGTTTGAGAAAGACCGCATTTGTGGTGCGTGCCAACTTAGGAAACAAACCAAGTCTTCCTTCAAACCAATCAAGGATATCATGTCAACTAGGTCTTTAGAATTAATTCATATGGATCTTTTTGGACCAACTAAAACTAAAAGCTTAAAGGGTAGTAGATATGCATTTGTTTTAGTTGATGATTTTTCCCGATTTACTTGGGTTTTCTTTTTGGAACACAAAGATCAAACTTTTTCTCATTTTAAGATTTTCCAAAAAAGAGTTGAAAAAGAAAAGGGTTTTTCGATTTTGAGAATAAGGAGTGATAGAGGTGGTGAGTTTGTTAACCAACTCTTCATGACTTATTGTGATGAAAAGGGAATTAAGCATGAAATGTCTTGTCCTAGAACTCCACAACAAAATGGAGTTGTAGAAAGGAAAAATAGAACACTTCAAGAGATGGTTAGGATAATGATAAGTGAGTATGACCTCCCTCAATATCTATGGGCCGAGGCCGTAAACACCGCATGCTATATATCAAATCGCATTTATTTATGTAAAAATTCTTCCAAAACATCTTTTGAAATGTATCATTCTAGAAAACCTAATGTTTCATATTTTAAAGTTTTTGGATGCAAGTGTTTTGTTTTGAATACTAAAGATTATTTGGGTAAATTTGATGATAAGGCTTATGAAGCAATCTTTGTTGGATATTCTACAACTAGTAAAGCTTATAGAGTATTCAATAGATCTTCACTTACCATTGAAGAATCCATGCATGTTAAATTTGAAGAATCTAATGTGTTTGTTGAGAATGTTGTAGAGATTGAACCATTAGGTGTTAACATGGAGAGACTATCCTTGAAGGACTCACCCGCTCAAGAAGAAAAGCTAGAATCCATTGGTGATGTTCAAGAGGATAAAGAGGAAAGCTCTCAACCGCTTCCTAAAGCTTGGAGATATGCCACAAATCATCCCAAGGAGCTCATCTTAGGTGATGCATCTAAAGGGGTAACAACTCGCTCCAAACTCCATGACCTATGTGGTAATTTTGCTTTCATTTCTCATTTTGAACCCAAAAGCATCCTCGAAGCCGAGGCGGACTCATATTGGTTGCTAGCCATGCAAGAGAAACTTAATCAATTTGAGCGCAACCAAGTTTGGCACCTTGTTCCTAGGCCCCACGATAGACCAATAATTGGTACTAAGTGGATCTTTAGGAATAAGATGGATGAGTCCGGAAATGTGATTAGGAATAAGGCTAGCTTAGTGGCCCAAGGTTACACTCAAGTTGAGGGAATTGACTTTGAGGAGACCTTTGCACCCGTAGCACGACTTGAAACCATACGGATGACACTAGCTTTTGCATCTTTCAAAAATTTTAAACTTTTTCAAATGGATGTGAAAAGTATATTTTTGAATGGTTTTATAAATGAAGAAGTTTATGTTGCTCAACCTCCCAGTTTTGTTGATCATGTTCATCCCGATTTTGTTTTTAAACTTGATAAAGCTTTGTATGGATTGAAACAAGCTCCAAGAGCTTGGTATGAAAGGCTTTCTAGTTTTCTCATTTCAAATGATTTTATTAAAGGCAAAGTAGATACAACACTATTCACTAGTTGATAATGACATTTTAATTGTGCAAATTTATGTTGATGATATAATTTTTGGTTCTACTAATGAGTTTTTATGCAAGAAATTTGAAAAGGTTATGCAATGTGAATTTGAAATGTCTTCAATGAGTGAGCTTAATTTCTTTTCTGGACTCCAAATCAAGCAATTGCAAGATGGGAACTTCATTTGCCAAGCCAAATACGCAAAGGAACTCTTAAAGAAGTTTGGACTTGAAGACTCTAAAGTTTGCAACACTCCCATGGCAACTACAACCAAGCTTGATAAGGATGACCAAGGTAAAGATGTTGATATTAAATTGTTTAGAAGCATGATAGGTAGTCTTTTATATTTGACGGCAGTAGGCCGGACATCATGTTTAGCGTGTGTCTTTGTGCTAGATTTCAATCGTGTCCCAAAGAGTCCCATCTTATTGCGGTAAAACGCATTATTCGTTATATTAAGGGAACGATTAGAATGGGTCTATGGTATTCGAAAACCGGAGATTTCTCAATGACAAGTTATTCGGATGCCGACTATGCGAGTTGTAGAGTAGATAGAAAGAGTACTAGTGGGACATGTCAATTTCTTGGTAATTGTCTTGTTTCATGGTCCTCTAGGAAACAAAATTCCGTAGCTCTCTCAACCGCCGAGGCGGAGTATGTTGCCACGGGGGCTTGTTGTGTACAAGTTCTTTGGATGAAACATACTCTCCTTGATTATGATTTGCATTATAACCATATAAAAATATTTTGTGATAATACTAGTACTATTCATATGACTAAGAATGCAAATCAACATAGTAAGACCAAGCACATTGAGATTAGATATCACTTTCTTAGAGATCATTTTGAGAAAGGAGATATAGATATTGATTATGTTTCTACGGATTTGCAACTTGCCGATATTTTCACTAAACCACTTGACTTTGCTAGATTTTCATTCATTTGTGGTGAACTTAATGTTTGTGTTATTGAATAAAAATGTTTTCTTAACCCTTTTTGATGTATGACAAAAAGGGGGAGAATGAGTTTATGTATGGAAATATGAGTTCATATGGTTTTGGTTCCATATGAGTTTATATATGTTTTTAGTATGAGTTTATATATGTTTTTAGTTTTTGATGTGTTTTCATGAATTCTTGTAATTTGAGTTTAAGTGTTTTGCAAGTGTTTTATGTTCTCATGGTTTTTGGTTTCATGATGTTTACTTGCAAATTACAAATTACATTGTTTTTCTTTGTTTAATATAGCATAATTTGAGGGGGAGCTTTCTCCTCCCCTATATTTTTGTTTATAGCCTATTTGTTTTGTCATCATCAAAAAGGGGGAGATTGTTGGCCCAAAAGGTTGCACTCTCCATTTGTTTAGAGTTTTGATGATAACAAAACAAATAAGAGCTATTTGGTACTAATTAGTTTGTTTAAGATAAGTTTCAGGTTAGTACCATATTTGGAGGCCATTGCTTAGCTATAGCAAGAACTTCTAGGTTCATGAAGCAAAGAAGGCTTTTTGCACATCAAGGAAGGAACATAGAAGAGAAGGCTCTAGCAAGGCGTTGCATGGCTCAAGACTTCAAGATTGCTCAAGATATTTATTAGATTTGTTTTAGTTTATAGTTTTTGTTAAAGAATAGTGAATAGGTTTGAAGCTCTATCACACACGTTTTTGCGCACATCTTGTTTCCAAACATATTTCCTATAATATGTACAAAAATAGTTTGTATACAATCTTCAGCCTACAAACTCATTTTTATCCATTATATATATCCCTATTCAAAACTATTTTGTTAAAAATAGATTTCTCCTCAAAATTCCGTTTTTGTTTTGGCTTTTGACCTGAGCCGGTCGACCGCCAGGGTCGACCGACCCAATGTCAGGTCAAGCCGGTCGGCCGACCCAGTCGACCGGAGTTCTGGCAGCTGTGCGTATTAGTGTGCACGTTTCACGGTCGACCCGGACGGTTGACCACGACATGCCTGACTGCAAGACTTCTGCTCTCTGTATTTTTGGGTCGACCGGGCGGTCGACCGTCAGCCTGCAACGGCTATTTTTTTGAACTAGCGGTCGACCGGGCCGGTCGACCGAGGTAGCCGTTTGAACAGTAACGGCTATTTTCTGAGCTGGTTTATTTTTTGTCCTTTTCTCACTTAAGTGTGTTTAAATGACATGTTTTGGTTTTAATACTTTCTGATTAGCCTTAAATATGTTTTATCTCTAAACCCTAGCCCTCTCCTATAAATAGGGGTGTTTAGGGAGAGGTTGGTTACTAGAAAAATTCTCAAAATTTTCACAAGTTTAAGGCATTCAAAAAGACTTGGTTTCTTGGTATTTGTGCTGAAATTCTCTCTCATTTTCTGAAGTCCTTTCAAGAACTCTCTGATTTCTTCTTCTTTTCTCCTTGCACACAAGAGCTTCATTCCTACTCATTGTTCTCTAAGGACCTTTGTAAGGGAAGAGAATTTTGCAAGAGAGAGTTTGTGGTCTTTTGACTACTAAGAGATTTCTTGTACTTGAGATTGTGGAGTTGGGTACTCCGGTGAATTTGTAACATCTTTATGATAGTGAAAGTGGTTGGAATCCTTCTGGGGAAGGCGGGAAAGTAGAGCTGGGTGCTCGAACCTCGATAACAATTCTCGGTGTTTGCGTTTGGTTTACTTGCTCTTATTTCTTGCTCTATTTCATTGCTCTTATTACTTGCTCTCTACATTCATTGCTATATTCACTTGCTTTGTGAGATTGTTGCATCATTATTTTTAAATTGTGCATTGATTAGCATTATCACCTGTTCACCCCCCCTCTAGGTGATTTTCAGAGACCCCTCCTCAGAAAAAGACAACGTTTTGGCAATTCACTAATAAGGCCTAGAAGTTTAGGGCTGGCCCTTTATTCAACTTGTAATTCCCAGCCCCACTGGGTACTGAGACATTACTGTGACGTACATATACAGGACAGAAATATCCTCACATATGTACACTAAGCATCAGTACAGACAGAAATTAGGATACGAAAGCACAGTTGTAACAGTCCCAGTATTCTAAAATCCTCAATTTATATAACATCCATTTAAACCGACCGATTATTAAAATCATTTCCAATTTCCTAAAAATTTCAGCAGCACCTCCCTTGTAATTACTAGTCGGATATGATATCCAATACAAATATGATAATTTCGGCTAATATCAGCCTACTTATTCTCAATCTTAATCATATAACTGAACTCAAAAATCATCCAGGCAACCATGATGATGTTTCGGCTTGACATCGCCTACTTATGGAGAAACATAATAACATAAGTGTTGGCCCAGAGGCCCTTCACTCTAGTTTTGATGATGATTAACTCATTTAGTTATTGTTTACTAATAATCTTGTGATATTTAGTTTCAGATATGTGATCAAGATATTAGTAGGTGATTAGTTTCAAAAAAAGTGTTTTGGAGCTTTCACATGGTGATTCAAGAGCTCGAGCGTCAAGTTCAAATCTAGCATTCGGTTGGAGTCAAGCTCGTTGGATCACATTTGGATCGAGTCGACTTGGGGACGGAGTTCTACAAGAAGACATCAGTTCGTTTAGTTAAGATTTTGTTTAGATCGTGTGTAAAGATTAGATAGTGTCTCAAGTTCACAATACACACACACTACTTTATGTGTTTTGGTTTTTCGGTTTAACCGATATTGGTTTTCATGTCAAAAACATAGATATAATTCTTTACATGTATATTAGATTCTATTCATATACAATATGCTTCAAAGTTGTTTCAATATCATATTTTTGTATTTGCATGAGTTTTGGAGAAAACGAATTTCCATTTCAAAAATCTAAGTTTGGGAAAATATGGATTTTGATTTAAGGCAAATTTTCTATCTCACAAAAATGGTTCAAAATGTTTAGAATATGTGTTGAATTTTTGTCACACATATTTGTATTTCAAAGGTCTAATAAGAACTGACTTTTGTGGAATTTATGTGATTTTATGAGATTTAATTGATAATAAAAACTCAAGTTTTTAAATCCTTTATTGGCTGGACTGCTGTCTGCCGGTCGACCGGGCCGGTCGACCGAGGCAGAAGTCGGTCGACCGGTCCGGTCGACCGACGTGCACAGACGTGCATGCAGCCCAGGCAGGTAGGCCGGTCGACCGACCCGGTCGACCGCCAGAGAGCTTTACTCTCTAAAAATGGCCCCAGTCGACCGGGCGGTCGACTGGCAGAGAGCTGTTGCTCTCTGTATCCTGCCCCGGTCGACCGGGCGGTCGACCAGAGGCACAACGTTCAGAAATCTGACCGTTGGGCCGTTCGACCGGGCGATCGATGGGAAGGGCAAAACTGCCCTTTCCAGCTGCCAACGGGCAGATTCATTTGGGGCTATAAATACCCCCCATTTGAACTAGTTTTAAACAAGAATTTCAACAGCAAAATTTCTCACCTTTACAATTATTTTACAGCAAGTTTTTAAAAGAGTTTTGAGTTTAAAGATTTGATCTTTATTTTGTTTTAAAGGGTTGGAAAAATCAAAGGAAAAAAGTCTTTGGGAATTGATTTGATGTTCATTTATATTTCTATCTAGAGTTTTTTCCTAGAGTTTTTCTTTGTGATTTTAATTTCCAAACTCTTTGTTTTTCTCACACTTGAGCAATCTATCTATCCTATCTATTAGGATCTATTTTATAGGAAAATTAGTTTGTGGTTGTTGATACCACTAAGTTGTGAACCTTCCATACTTTGTGATATCCCTCTAGTGTAGAGGTGATTGTGGTTATGTGGCTTTGTGCCTGTCCCTCATTTGTGAGGTTGATATTTGTTTGACTTTATGCCTTGTCTCTAGTGAGAGGTTGTATTTGTTGGAGAGAGGAGTTGTGTACTCCCAAATTGTATTTACCCAAATCCTCAGCGGAGGTTCCCTGTGTGGACGAGTTAGTGGAAATCCTTCTGTGTGAAGGCGAGGACGTAGAGCTGGTGCTCGAACCTCGAAACATATCTTTGTGTTTGCGTTTGATCCACTTTCTCTAACTCTCTCTCTTAGATTGTGCATTGATTCATATTGTTCATATCATATACATGCTTGGTTTGTTTGTGTGCCTCACTTGTGTTCATCCAAGAGAGCTTCATATAGCACCTCAACTCTTATTTAGAGGAATTTAGAGGAGATAGTCTAGAGCCCTTCATCGGGAATTCGGCTACACTCTTTGGTTACACTAAGTGTGTTGCATTTAGTTTTTAATTTCGCATCATTTGTCATTAGATTAGCCTTACACCTATTCACCCCTCTCTAGGTGTACTTTCAATTGATATCAGAGCCTACGCTCCTGATATTAGGTTTAACCACCTAGGAGTGAGATCTTGGTTGTTAATCTATAGTTGCATTTGCACACATATTGTTTACACTCATGGATTTCATGACCTCTCCTATGTTTGATGTTTCTAACATCGACGTATGGAAGATTAAGATGAGTATGTATCTCAAGACCATAGGTTTGCATGTTTTCCTTACCGCTACCAAGAAATCCTATCTTGATAATAGCAAGCATATAGAGGCCAATGCACAAGCCCTAACGGCACTTAGGAGCACTTTAAGTAAAGATTATGTTTCTATGATTTCTCATTGTGATTCCACCTTTGCAGTGTGGAACACGTTGACCTCTCCCGCGCTCCAAAAGATGAATCATGTGGAGATGAAATTTAGTGAGGATGAATCCGGACAACATTGCTATATGGTCCAAGGGAATGACTCCCTTGAGGTAAATTCAGAAACTCACATAGATGATTGTGCTAGTTCTTCCGGCGATAATTTAGTTGATGCCGATGCTTTAAATGAAGAACTTTTCATTGTTTGTGAAAAATTGTTAGAAAAATATAAAGGTTTGAAAAAGAAAAATTTTGCATTAAATAAAGAAAATGAGGATTTAATTTCAAAACTTGATTTGTCATTGCAAGAGAAGGTTGAGATTTCTAATGAAAGGGACTCATTGAAATCCCAACTTGAACTTGCCCTAAATGAAATAAAATTTTGAAAAGCAAAAATGATTGTGAAAATGTTTTGAAGAAAAATGAGACCTTAACTTGAAAACTTGATTTTGTGTTAAAAGAGAATCATTCTTTGAAAAACAAAATTGAATTGATTTCAAAAGAATTAGAAGTTTGCTTAAACAAAAATAAAATTTTGAAAAATGATTTAGATACTCATGTTTGTCATGCTAGTGTAGCTTCATCATCTAGCTCACCTATTGCATGTTCCACCTCTTCTTTCATTATTGAAAGATATATCCATTTAAAGAAGAGTGTTGATTGTTTGGGCTCCGCTTTGAGCCAATGTGATTTGAAACACACACGGTTGGAATTCATGTTTCGAAAGAAACAAGTTCCAAATATGCATGCACACAAACCAACATATACATGCTCCTCACGTTCACACTCACAACACAATGTATGCTCATGTGTACACTTGTACACATTGTGGACGTATGTCACGCCTCGCTTCCCAAAATACACGGAAACAGAGTCGTGACGAAGGTCGGCGACGTAAATACGCTAGAAAAATACCCATGTATACACGCTAAGCCTAATATAACCTGAGCAAGGTATAAATTGAAACTATAATGGAACATGATTACTGCAATATCACATATAAACATCCACGCATGATACCATATAAATGAAAAAATGGAATAGCAATTGAATCTGATATATCGAGAATAAGGAAATAACTGGAAGACAAGAGAGATGAGAATACCAGAATCAGGGAGAGAGACTCTAGCTCCTCGCGAAACATACGGTCTCATCGAACACCTGAACAAAAGAAACAAAGCATCCAATATCTGGACGTGCAAATCTAAGGTCGTCAGAAAGCGACCTGGTGAGTGTGTGTGTAAAGAGGACTGCTCGTGCATATAAACAATGTGCACAGAATAATAACAAGATAAACTGTAAACATAAAATAACTAAATAATAGGATAAACAAATAACAGAATAATAATAACATGAATAAGCGTGCAGATAAAAGATAAGTAAACCAACTGTAAACAAACAACTGATGTCATGATGTGTAACCTAGCATATGTCACTAGTCTGGTATACAAATCTAGTTATGTGTACAAATATATGTCTATCATAGCTTATCTATATATACAATCAGGTGATTATGGTCAGTCACAATACACTATAACAGTTTATCATTATTAATTATGTCAGCGAATACCAATTTCCACCTGTAATAGACGCATCCCATACTACGCCTACTACACGTGTCAATCAGGGTCCTAAGTTATTGAAACTGATTGGTTGAAGACATTATCCATGCTTTAGGTGGGTCCCGTACATACCCGGGACCACGACCTCAGTTTCCTGGCGCTGAACCAGGCCGTACCGCTGATACTCAGTAACTGTAACAGTAATCTCACTGTATGAATAGTGGAACAATAACAGTACATATGGGATGTCAGTCATCCCCCAGGAACCCTGCAGTGGAACCCTCAGTCGGCTGCGCAACCTGTATCCTACTTCCACCCAAAATAAAGACACTGTCTCCTCCATCAATTTTCCCAATCCCGGTATAAGTTGTTCAATTACTTTATTATCGAATTCAGTAAAAACAATCAATACTCATGTCACCTATAACACTGGGACGATGTGGTGACAGTAACGATAACAGTACAATAACAGTCAATCAGTAATCGTATACATGGTGAACAATATCAGTAACAGTGAACAGTAACAGTAATCGTGTATACGATGAATAATGGGACTGTACCGGGTGTTACGGTCAAACAATTTTTTCCCAGTAACTTTTAGTAACATGAATTTATTACAGTAACAGTCCTGCTACTGCTCAATAAACAGTCTCAACTAAAACTGATCATAATCTCATCTATCAGTGCTAAAGAGATATCAGTAACTGATCCATCAACTTATAGTCTTAATACAATCATCATGAATCATTAAGTATCAGTCCATATCAGAGTAATCCAGTACGGTAAACCACCATCTCAATGAATCGGTAGTAATATACCTCGATCATGTCGATCTACACTAATATTCTAAGTCATTGATGTGTCCAAATCTCAATAACTGAAATACTACACTTTCTGATACATCTAATCAAAATTTCATATTCCAAAACGATCAAGATCATCACACACTCTCACTTTATCAAGGCCAATCACAGGATCCCAAAGCTCAAGTAACATACCTAAAAATTCACCAGGTCAGGTCAATCCAATCAACTACTATTCCTCAAGCAATATGGAATCTAAGATGCCTCTATGTCTGAAAATCAACATCAACAAGATTTCAATACTCAAACAGTACAATCAGGGGTATAACCGAGAATTACTCATGACTATTAATCCAATTAACTAATCACATCAAAATACTAATCAAGATCCAATAGAAAGAGTGTAAATCCCAGATCAACTCCAACTCTGAATAAGTCCACGAACCGATTCAAGCATCAACGTAAGATCACATCTAATATGACCTCAAATACCCGAATAAATTCTTAATTGAATTATCACCGAATAAGGAATATCACGTATGATAATTGTTCAGATAAAATATAGATCTTAAATTGCAATCACGAACTCATCCAACATAAGATCGATCAAGTATACAGTCCAAGCTCCTATATAATTAGTCCCAGTCCGAAACGGTAATCATCTATTCATGAAATGATATAACTCTAATATCTCAAAGTCCAGATACTAGATCCAATTTACATCTGATGCTCAATATGAACTAATCAATCCAATCAATAAATCGAGTCGAGTTACAGTCTAAATTGTATCAATACAAGGCCTAAGCCAACCACGACAATATACCAACACATGGAATGATACAGATACAAGCCTATAACAACTACACAAATAAAGTGAATGATCATTAATGTGTCATGAAGTAATACAAGTGACAATACTAGTAAAATATCTCAAACGGTCACATGAAATGATAAAATTTAAAACACAAGTATTTATTGACAACGGTAAATAAGGAAAAAGACAAAAGCAAACACTCATATGAAATGACGCAATTTTAGAACCGAATTGCCGCACTGCACGAACTGGTACTGATTTACGGATCATCCCATGGATCGGTCTTCAAATCACCATTGAATCGGGTCCACAACGAGCACGAATTCAGATCGGGTCCGGGTGTCCTGCAACTGGTCCAGATCTCACCAAACGGATCCGAAATACTGTAACACGCAACCGAACATACAAATAAATATAAACATACACTAAACACACTCTCGAGCAACCCGACTCATACGTGTACACCCACGTACATTTACAGGTATACACATACATACATACTATATGCATACATACCTACACTTACATACATATTATATTTATATATATATAAATAAAACACATGCTTGTAAATGTACTTATAATTACACACACCCCCTTATGCATAATAATTCATGCATACACTAAATATAATGCAAACATATCCATTAATTAAGACCCACTTATTAATTACTAAACTACACACATAATTAAAGTACACATTCGTGCATAATTACATGCATGTACATGCATTCATCCACATCATGTACCAAGCACACTCACTCACGCACACACACAAAGACACACATTAATTAAATTTCTACATTATTACATAAATGCCCCTACACAAATAAATATAAAACTAACCTCGAGCCGATTTGCGGCGCATCGTCGGAGGCTTTGGCGGAGGCGTCCGGGGTCGCGGAGGGTGTCGTTGGATAGAGCATCTCGCCATGAAGGGTGTGGGTGCGTTCGCACTCACCAACGGTGATCCACGACAATCCACGAAGAGCCGAAAAATAGCTTCCCACACAAATACCTATTCATATGCACTCACATAATTAATCAACAACACCGATATAAATATATATACATTGTACACAAAATGAGAATGGGGGAGAAGGAAACTCACGCAGGGAGGGAATAAGAGGCTCGGTGAAGTGCTCGGGTTGTGTTGGAGCTTGCCAATGGGGGGTGACGTTGCTGTGATTGTCGCGGCTCGCTGCGCGTGGCTGCGCGGCTGTGAATGAAGGAGGAGAGATGGTGCGGGCCTGCCGTGCTGGCATCGTCGCGGAGGAGGAGCTCGCCGGAGGAGTCAATGGCCTTGACGATGGGCTGCTGGTTGCTGCGCTGGATCTGCAGGGGGCGGCCATGGTTGCTCAGGTGCTGTTGGAGGTGTCGACGGCTCATCGGACCTCGCCGAATGGAGGGAAAAAGGGTACGGCTACTGCTGGAATGCTGCTGCGGGTGTTTGCTTGCTGCCTGGGCTGTGCGCCATCCTGCCATGGGGAGGAGGCGCCACAGGCCAGGGGCAAGGCTGCCGGAGTGGCTGGCGGCCTGGGAAGATGGGGCGACACTCCGGGATGTTGCTGGCGAGGTCGCGGAGGTGGTGCGACAGTGGAGCAACCGTGGGGCTCGGCAGATCTGGGGGCTGTGCGGCAGGGCTCGGAGGAGTGGTGTTGGCCGTGGAAGGCTTGGGTGACGGAGATGGTACACGGCCAAAGTGTGAGGGGGAGTTCACGCCATGGTGCACGCGGGGAGGAAAGCAAGGAGGTAGCGACCTGGGCTACGCGCTGCTGCGGGTGTGCGGGTGGGGGCATGGTGCTGTCGTGGGCCTGGGCAACATTGCACTCGAAGAGAACGGATGGCTCGGCCTGGTGTGGGTTCGGCCTTGCTCACGGCCAAGAAGTAGAGTGGAGAATGGATGGGCTACTGTTGGAGGAGGAGGAGAGATAATAGGGTGATTAAGAATGGGATTAGATATGGTAGTTTGGTTGGTTAGGATAAGGATTTGTTTTTTAGGATTAAGAATGGGTGGTTAGGATTAGATTAGGTTGGGATATGGATTTGATTATGGGTTTGGATAAATAATGGGTTGTGTCTAGTGAGTTAACGGGTTTGGGTTGAGATAACGGGTTTAGGAATCAATGAAATAGGAATGGGTGTGGACCAAGGGTATAGAAAAGAACAAGTGTTAATCTTAATAGCATCAGCTAATTACAATTACATATTAATAAAATCATACTAATTAATAAGAAAATTTACTAAGAATAAATAATGATAACTCACCTTTGAAAATAAATAATAGTTAGAACAAATTTCATATACATGCTAAAACACTATCATTTACTATTAAAACTAGTATTATTAAACAGAGGTATTACAACGTAAGGGCCACCTTGCTAGGTTTTGTTATGATAGAATACATGCTGTAAATATAGCAAATAGCTTTATTTGGGTTAGGAAAGGAGCTAACCTCCATGAACCCAATAGAGTTTGGGTACCAAAATCCACCCCTATGGTATTTGATATAGGTGTGGGCTCTCACATGACGTGAGAGTTGTTAGTGCCTCGAGGTAGATGCGTTTTGAGCTTAATGGTGACTATCTTGGATGCATCACTTTCAAGGGGAGTTTGGTGGGAGGACCACCTTGGTTTGGAGACCTAGAGATTTGCCCTCATGGCTTTGGTAATGATCTCTATCTCCCATTATGTTTACATGCTTGCATATTATTAATTTTTAGCATGTCATGTTTTCATGATTATTATGTTAAATGCCATGATAATTAGATTTGTGACATACATGTATAGTATTTGAGATATACCCATGTTCATATGGATTATTATTTTTATATTCTCACTTTAGTTTAGCTATCGTGTATATCATAACTCTAAACATGTGTATTCATATAATGATCATATTAGTTTGTGTTTTATTTCTATGCTTCATGATTTGATTACATGTTTAGATGTAATTTTTCATTAAAACTTGTGCATATGCTTGTCCAACTAATGAGCCACAAATTGATTATTATATGTTTGTGCTAAATTGCTCATTTGTACCCATTAGATGTACTAGTATAGCCCAGTTTTGATGATTCATATATTTTGACTTTTATTCCCTATTTTGGACATGTTTCATGTGATGATATGTTTTAGCTTCATGTATATGTTAATTTTGTCAAAACTATTGAATATACATGTATAACTTTGAGTCTTTGCCTTTCATGCAATATTCTTTTATGGACTCAATTTGGTTTGGATATGTATGTATACCTTTAGTCTAGACTATACATACATATACCTTGAAGTAGATTTGGTTTTGATGATTTTTACAAAGGAATTTCATAATGAGCTTAATTGCCTATTTCCATGACTATGTCTTTCACTTAATACTTGTACACTCACATCATTCTTGTTTTCTCATGACTTTGTTTTCATGAGTCTTATATGTGCTTTATATATTTTTGAGTGTCATTGGTTGAATGATTTTCATGTTTCATGGATATGTTATTGTTTTATTCCTTACTTGAAGGATTTCGTACTAGTTTTCAAGTTTTTCATAAAACTAGTTCGTATTCTTCATTTTGGTAGAGTTTTCAAATATGCTAAACTTATTTTCAAACTTATTTTTGAAAACCCCTACCCATCTACGGGTGGTTGGATGGGCAACCATGCCTTGTATGCTCAAATTGAAAATCTTTTGACATGTGCATGAAAGGGAAGGGAAGTATGAGTTATACACTTGATTCTCATTGAATTTTCAATTGGTATCACAATTGATATTTATTTTGTACTCATAATTATTTATATATGTGTATACTTCAACTTCAAATAGTATCAATTTCGATTGGTATTTAATTTTTCATACATATATATGTGTCTTGATTGTGCTTACTATATCTTTATATCTTAGAGCACAAATTTTGCTAAGCTAAACTTGATTTAGTCCTTAATTATTATTTATTTTTTAATTGGTATCTTATACAAGCTTATGCATCGTTTTCATTACGATTTCATAAAGGGGAGAAAATTCATGTTTTACCTTTCAATCGGTTTTGTTTATAATTGGTATCTTACTCCTACTCTTTATGTTGAAAAATTGATATCTTAGTTTTCATTTGGTTTCCTACGCTCCTAAATGAAAATTATTTTCAATTGGTATATGTTTCATATTCAATATTGGTATCAAGAATCTTAAATTGATATTATTCTCTATTTGGTATCTTTATTGTAAAATGATTTTAGTGTTTAACCAAAAAGATTGGTTTATGTTTTTCAATTAGTATCAAAAGTGTAAAATATTTTAATTGGTACTAATTTTTACAATTGATATCAAGATTTCCTACAGATTTATATCTTTCAATTGGTATCAAAATTTTTTGTTGGTTTCTTCAAAATGTTTTGTTTATTTTCAATTGGTATCATAAATTTGTATCATGATGGTTTGATGTATACCTTCACTCTAAATTGATATATTTTTCAATTAGTATCATAATGTTTTGATTTGTATTGCTTATATGCAAGGGAGCTTAACATCTTCTCCATATATAGATTCATGTTGAGTGTATGTCATATTGAAGTGATTAACCTTTCTTTGGTATGTAGTACATGTGTATACTAGGAGCTTCACATCTCCTTTTATACATTGCATATTATGCTTTATGCGGTTATGGATTAATCATCTCTTTTCATATAAATGCATGTATGCAGGGGGGTTAACTTCACGTCTCTTCTCTTCATGAATGTATATAGCATATATACCTTTATTGTTTGATTTATGCAAAAAGGGAGAAAAATATTATTTATGTCCTTTTTTGTTTGTACCCTTTGTTGATGATTGACAAGAACGGGGAGAGATGTTTTGGAGTTTTTATATGCATGTTTGTTTATGCATGTTTGTTTAAGTTTGTTATTTTTTACCATTAGTATCAAAAGCATTTTTTGTTGGTATTGGTATCAAGAGCATCTTTTGTTGTTTTGTTGGTATCAAGAGCTTTTGTTGGTATTAAGAATAACAATTTTTTAAGAACATGTTTATTTTAAATATGATATCAAGAGCATGTTTATTTCATTGATATCAAAGATCATGTTTGTTTCATTTCCTTGTTCATGCATGTTTATGCATATCTATTTTTAAGTATTCATTGCATATCTTTATGTTTATTGTTATGCATGAGTTAAGGGGGATCTTCTATGAAGCTTAACTTTAATCTATGCATATATAACTCTATGAGTTTTGTCATCATCAAAGGGGGAGATTGTTGGCCCAGAGGCCCTTCACTCTAGTTTTGATGATGATTAACTCATGTAGTTATTGTTTACTAATAATCTTGTGATATTTAGTTTCAGATATTTGATCAAGATATTAGTAGGTGATTAGCTTCAACAAAGGTGTTTTGGAGCTTTCACATGGTGATTCAAGAGCTTGAGCGTCAAGTTCACATCTAACACTCAGTTGGAGTCAAGCTCGTTGGATCACGTTTGGAATCGAGTCGGCTTGGAGACGGAGTTCTATAAAAAGATATCGGTTCGTTTAGTTAAGATTTTGTTTAGATCATATGTAAAGATTAGATAGTGTTGATATGCTCAAGTTCACAATACACACACACACACACACACACACACACACACACACACTAGTTTATGCGTTTTAATTTTTCGGTTTAGGCGATATTGGTTTTCATGTCAAAAACGTAGATATAATTCTTTACATGTATATAGATCCTATCCATATACAATATACTTCAAAATTGTTTCAATATCATGTTTTTGTATTTGCATGAGTTTTGGAGAAAACGAATTTCCATTTCAAAAATCCAAATTTGGGAAAATACGAATTTTGGTTTAAGGCAAATTTTCTATCTCACAAAAATGGTTCAAATTGTTTAGAATGTGTTGAATTTTTGTCAACATATTTGTATTTCAAAGATCTAATAAGAACTGATTTTTGTGAAATTTATGTGATTTTATGGGATTTAATTGATAATAAAAACCCAAGTTTTTAAATCCTTTATTGGCTGGACTGGCTGTCTGCCAGTCGACCAGGCCGTTCGACCGAGGCAGAAATCGGTCGACCGGTCCGGTCGACTGACGTGCACAGACGTGCACGCAACCCAGGCAGGTAGGCTAGTCGACCGACCCGGTCGACCGCCAGAGAGCTTTGCTCTCTGGAAATGGCCCCGGTCGACCGGGCGGTCGACCGCTGAGAGCTGTTGCTCTCTGTATCCTGTCCCGGTCGACTGGACGGTCGACCGGAGGCACAACGGTCAGAAATCTGGCCGTTAGGCGGTCGACCGGGCGGTCGACCGGAAGGGCAAAACTGCCCTTTCTAGCTGCCAACGGGCAGATTCATTTGGGCTATAAATACCCCCCATTTGAATTAGTTTTAAATAAGAATTTCAAGAGCAAAATTCTCACCTTTACAAGTATTTTACAGCAAGTTTTTAAAAGAGTATTGGGCTTAAAGATTTGATCTTTATTTTGTTTTAAAGGGTTGAAAAAATCAAAGAAAAGAAAAGTCTTTGGGAATTGATTTGATCTTCATTTACATTTCTATCTAGAGTTTTTCCCTAGAGTTTTTCTTTGTGATTTTGATTTTCAAACTCTTTGTTTTTCTCACTTGAGCAATCTATCTATCCTATCTATTAGGATCTATTTTTGTGGGAAAATTAGTTTGTGGTTGTTGATACCACCAAGTTGTAAACCTTTCATACTTTATGATATCCCTCTAGTGTAGAGGTGATTGTGGTTGTGTGGCTTTGTGCCTCTCCCGCATTTGTGAGGTTGATATTTGTTTGGCTTTGTAACTTGCTTCTAATGAGAGATTGTATTTGTTATAGAGAGGAGTTGTGTACTCCCAAATTGTATTTACCCAAATCCTCAGTGGAGATTCCCTGTGTGGGAAGTCCTGTGTGGACGAGTTAGTGGAAATCCTTCTGTGTGAAGGCGGGGACGTAGAGCTGGGTGCTCGAACCTCGAAATATATTTTTGTGTTTGCGTTTGATTCACTTTCTCTAACTCTCTCTCTTACATTGTGCATTGATTCATATTGTTCATATCATATACATGCTTGATTTGTTTATGTGCCTCACTTGTGTTCATCCAAGAGAGCTTCATATAGCACCTTAACTCTTATTTAGAGAAATTTAGAGGAGATAGTTCAGAACCCTTCACCGGGAATTCGGATACACTCTTTGGTTACACTAAGTGTGTTGCATTTAGTTTTTAATTCCGCATCATTTGTCATTAGATTAGCCTTACACCTATTCACCCTCATCTAGGTGTACTTTCAATAAGCTCTGGAGTACCTCTCTCGGCATCCATGGAAATTCAGAAATGATAATTTTAACTTGTCATGATCATCATATTGATAATACACTTCTTGATATCACAACCCAATAAAAGATATCTCAAATGTCAACTTGAAATGAAACTACTGCAACGGTTCTCTTCATATATATATAAGATTAACCATCAATCCCATAACCAACATGTATCATCAACAAGCACAATTGTTTCAGAAGTACAAAGATTGGATTGATTCAGAACGAACCCCGCGTAGCATAAACCTAACCCCTGCCTCAAAGTAACCTGTAATATACCAGTCTGTGGAGGAGTGAGCTCGACAGCTCAGTGAGTAAAGTAGAAATAAATCAGGAAATGATAATATATCAATTAGAAGTATGAATATTCAAGTAATAAGAGAAATCTGAAACAGTAAGAAGATCAAGAATCAGAGGCATCCCATGGTTTAATAATCAGGACCCCGGTCTCTAAAATCTCTGGGGACGATCAGACTCTTATGATCGTACTTCCCAATTCCTTTCTTGGATTTTCATCTTTCTGTGTGATAAGATTTATGAGTTACATAAAACAAATTTTATTTAGTTATTTAAACTCGTCTTATGTGTACATAGTGTGTGTTACTCACGTGTCTTATATTCCACGCTATAATACACCAGCCACTATAGTTATGCCATAAACCTAGTTTATGCATTCAGATAACACATACATCACAAGTCATACTTGTATAACATATAATCATATCATACTTCTCATAATACAATATCGCATCACTCTTCAAGTAATGCATGAATTAACCTGTACACTTTCATACAATATACAGTATTTCATTTCAATTAGCTAAGTCCGTATTCTGATGTTTTCATTATCATATACGATAATACATCCAACATACCCCTAGTGTCACACACACACATATATCACACATAGCCATTCATTCTCGATCATTTGTCAAGATGTAAATATATGTATATCATAGCACCGTCTTCGTACTCCGCCCGTGCAATGCGAGTCCCTTCCTCCTAATATATGATATATACCCCGTCTTCCCCCTCCTCCGGTGCCATATCGGTCCCTTCCTCCAGATATATGTATATAGCACCGTTTTCGCACTCCGCCCGTGCAATACGGGTCCCTTCCTCCATAACACAATATATATATGTGTGTGTGTGTGTATATATGTGTGTGTGTGTGTGTGTGTGTGTGTGTATATATATATATATAGGGGTTACTGTACCTCAGCCGACGGCTGAGAGAGTTTCTCAGCCCGCGGTGACGTGGCTGAATATATGCGACAGATCGGCCGCAGAGTGTAGGCGCCAAAAAAACAAAAAAATCCCGCCTAAACATTCGTGAATCAAAATGACAAAAAATACCCTATAAATCTGCCTAAACATTCGTGAATCAAAATGACAAAAAACTCATCCACAAACAAAAATTAGCTAAAATAATTTTCAGTTGAATATATCTACAGTTATAAAATTCGTAATTCTACTACGGGCCTGTACATCGAAAATATAATAGAGAAAAAATTGGATTAATATAATGTGAAATAAACAGAAAAATGCCTTCTGTAACAGAATTCTCACCGTTTTACAAATTCCGCGATCATAGTCGCAGTCATAGTATAACAAAACTTTTTTATATCACGTCTGCGACCCTAGTCGCATTCCTTTATATCACGTCTGCGACCCTAATCGCATTCCTTTTTTTATCACGTCTGCGACCTCGTTCAGAACAGCGACCAAAGTCGCAATCTTTTTTCAGCACTGCGAACAAAGTCGCAATTTTTTTTCGCATGCCTTATGTAAAAGATTTTTTATAATTTTACAAGGTAGTTTAGCTATGCGACCCTGAGATCAGTTCGCGTATATCACATCTTATAAAAATACTATATTAATTACACTGAATTTAATGAAGTAATTAATAATCTATCTACCGTGATACAACAACAGTCTAGAAAAAAGAGATGCACTAATGTTAATCACGATAAAGGAAAGATGTGCACCATACGTAATCTAAAGATATAGGCAAAACATTCTATAACAAGTTTATTTGTACTTCACGTAGTAAATCTCTGAAAAAAAAGAAACTCTTCGATTCTGCAGCCATAACTCTTAAATTAATATTTAATTTTTTTACCACTTCTAACTATACTCAACCGTCACCTATAACAATTATTATTACTATTCATGTTCTTTCACATTATTGACTTTATATAGTGCTTGTAACTAATATATTATCTCATATCTAAAAACTATATTTTTGCTCCTTTTCAATTTGATTTCAAAACTTCCAGAAAAACAATTCATTTTTGAATCATGTCTTCCCCATCTTCTTCCTCTGAACGCTCAGAATTCAACTTCAATCAATCCCCCACCGGTCCTCTTTCTTCAGGGTATTCTAGTGAATCTGATACCAGTCTGGAATCTGATACCAGTCTGGACTTCACTCCTTTTGACTATCTCACTACATCAAATAATATTTTAACTGATCCTCCTATTCATGATGATGATGAAGTTTTCATGTGGGTTAGTGAGGAGGACATTATTCCTCTGCCACTTGACGGAGGCATGCTTGATGAAAGCATGTCCTCTTATGCTGTAGGCTCGCTTTCTCGCAACGGATCGGACGAAGAGCATGATAGATACGATCCATTATGGGAGTTTATCGATGAACCAAAAAAATCTCAAAAATAGGAAGATGATGAGAAAATAAGTGATGAACAGGAAGACCAGGAGAATGAAGAAGACGAATCTGCTTATCATGGTGATGATGATGAGGATTAGAATTTCCTGATCTTCTGATATTCAACGTTATTTTGTTTTCTCTTAAAAGCTTTTAATGCTCTTTTTTTGTAAGGTCTCTTTCTCGCCATATTATGTTATAAATAAAAGTTACTTCTATCTGCAAATAATCTTTCACATTTTTAAAATACATATAAAGTATACCGTATAGGTATTAATTCTGCATCTTATCTGAAATTGTGGTCGCAGTACTCATATTATATTACATATGAAACTGCGACCACGGTCGCTGTCCAGTCATAAACAGTTTGATAGTTTTGCATTCAATAAAATTATAAACAGCTCCTATGGCGGCAGTCCAAAAATAAATTATATGAACAGATAATACTGCGAACATCATCGCAATCCTCTCAAATCAGTATATTTCACTGTATATTCACTGTATATCGCAAATTAGAAAATTGCCACTGTTCTCCTTAAACACTGCGACCGTACTCCCAGTCCTACGATTGCCACTGTTGTTCTTAAACACTGCGACTGTTCTCCTTAAACACTGCGACCATAGTCACAGTCCTACGATTACCACTGTTGTTCTTAAACACTGCGACCATAGTCGCAGTCCTACTTCGCATGCAATAAGTTACAGTGAAGATCAAACATATAAAACCATACATAAACTGCGACTATAGTATCAGTCCTTAGACACCGTTATTACATATAACTTAGCAAAAAACTCACCCAAAAAAAATGCTGTCCTGAGTACTGCGACCATAGTCGCAGTACCACGACTTGCTCTCGTTAAGCACTGCGATCATAGTCCCGTCCTTGTCCGAATTCAATATGTAAAAAAAAAAAATAATTTATACATTGCATGCGAAAAAAAAGTAAAACTGCGACTATATTAAAAAATCATTAAATTTCAAATCAGATAACAAAAAAATAATAAAAGAAGGATTCAAATTAGTTTCGTGATTTGATAAAAAAATGTTTGCAGTTTGGTCGCAGTTATAAAAGATAATTGTGACAAAATTGAGTAACGTCAGAAAATATAAAATTATAATAAACTATACAAATCTATTGTCTTTTACAGCAGGGCTATTTAGTAATTTTAACTATTTCGGTAAGCGGGCCGTCCTTTCTAGTGTGGCTAATAATGTGCACGACACCGCAGGCTGAGAGGGTCTCTCAGCCGTCAGCTGATATACATTTTTCTCATATATATATATATAATACGCACAATGTCAGCGCATCCAATTCCTAAGATTCATATATTATGCATATCATTTCATATATGGAAGCAATAATACTCCCAATTAGAGTTTACCTGTTAGATTGTATCCTTATAGGAATATTCCATAATTTGCTTAATCAATACATGTCACCCATAGATATCATACACATATATCAAGTAACATACACCCATCACATTCATCTCAATCTTAATGACTCACAATATCAGCACATCCAATTCCTAAGATTCGTATATCATGCATATCATTTTATATATAAAAGCAATCATACTCTCAATTAGTGTTTACCTGTTAGATTGTATTCTTATTGGAATTTCACACAAATTGCTTGATCAAAACATGTCACCCATGTATATTATGTACATAAATCAAGTAATATACACCCATCATATTCATATCAATCATAATGATTTCTATTCAGTAATGTACATGTCAATGCCCTTGTACACCATATTCCAAAATTCTATATTAAATGCAACACTTATTGCAAAAGATGTGTTCAATTCTAAGCTTGCCTTACTATCCCTTTCATGGTGAATATGAATTAAATTTGGTTCAGTGTTTAATACTCTCAAGACTATCCACGTTTAGTGTAAGTACCACTTTACCGCAATAGACACTCTTTTAACCATAAGGTGATGAAACTATCCCTTTCATGGTGAATATGAATTAAATATTGGTTCAGTGTCTAATGCTCCCAAAACTATTCATGTTTAGTGTAAGTACCAATTTATTGCAATAGCCACTCTTTTGACCATAAGGTGGTGAAACTATCCCTTTTTCCTTATAACATTGCATATGTGTATATATAATATGGGTACTTTCTATGTGATGCCCTAAATAGATTTTGAATAGATAATTGACCATGTTCATAAGGTTTTACATATACATAACAAGCATAGATAGGAACATATGTATATATGTCGAATACCCATATTTTTCACTTTCAAAATTTTCTTTTACGGGATTTCTAAATATCCATTGTTACACCCACTTAATTTGGTCATCATCTCAGATAATCAGTTTATCCCCTTTAACTAGAATAATTTGAAACGTCACAATTACTGTTTCACCCATGGTGTATTGCAAGACATTATACTCAATAAAAGAAGGGGACTTAATAAGAATTGATAAGATGTAATACATATGATTGAAAGTAATCATTTCAAGTATGTCTTAAGTTTAGTTATATTATGGGACATACTATCTGTATGCAAAAGTATTACTTACTCAAAGAGTCTGGCTAGACGGATGGGTAGGTTGAGACTATAAGGAGAAGAGAAAGTCTCATACATGCTTGTTAATTAAAATACAACTTTCTTGATTTAACGTACAATTTAATAAGGCCTAACAATCCGTTATTACTTAAATTCCTTTGATACGATGTAACTAGTGTGGCTGCAACCAAGATTATATATATCTATAACAACTATTCTCACTTATTTATGAATTGGGTTGGAACTATTTGGATTCCTGCCTATACCGATCTTGATACTACCGATCTATCATTCTGATTTTCTAATTTTGATATCACACCAAGAAAATCTTTCTTTTCAACTAATGCTCATGCATATCTTATTAGTTAAATAGTATTCACCTTTCATCATAAATTTCATGTTCACTCATTATGATATACCCGCATTCATAACATGCGTTATTGAAAGAAATGTGTTTAGTTTTAGGCTCAGCACAACATGCCTATATATAAATTCCAATAAATTTCACATAGATTCCACCTAAATATAAATTCATCGGATCTGACTTCCCTAACATCGAAGAATTTTTATCGTAACTCCTCTTTTTGATATAAGAATAAGACACAGAGACTTCCATTAGAAATTAGACTTACTGATCTTTCTAACGATATATTACATGACCAGCTTAATTTTCATGAACAGCCTTAATAAATAGAAAATCTTCTCAACATTCAAAATTCTGCAACCGGTATCTTCGACTAGTTTGTTATATTTCAGTGATAATTTCCAGCATAGACCTTTGATTAGGACACCGCAAGAGCCATTGGAAAGTAGAATCGATTTTCTTTCCAATGGTATATTACATGACCTATTCCAGTTAAAATACCCATACGAAAGAAATCCCAAGTTTCAGACTTCAGATTTGGTCAGACTTTAACAGCTTTGTATTACTATTTCAAAAGTGCTTCGAATTACAAATTTCTCAACTTTCTCTTTTATTTTTTCACCTAAATGGGATCATAAGTAAGTTATGACTTAAGTATTTAAAATTTTAATCATGAGAAATTTCATAAGAACATTCATAATTCTAATACAATTTAATTTATCATTATCCTCTCTTTAACCACTCCAACTTTATAGTTTAACCCATATCAAAAATTTTATTTTTATCTCACTAACATCATAAAAATCAAATTTGATATGGTTTCATAGTTATTAAAAGAGAATGGTAAGAGGCACAACCATTACAAGTGTGAGAAGCTTCAAGAATCTCAATTTACATTAATGGTTAGGAGGGGTTATAAACTTGATCTCACCCACAATCTTTTAAGAATTTGATTCAATTTTTAAAAAAGAACAACATTGCTCAAGAATTAATCTCACTTATCAGTCAAATGAATGTTTTAATCACCCTTAAAGCAAGATTGAGATTGAAATTTCAAGGTTTAAGATCTAAACTCAAATCTAAAAATTTATGTACTACCCTCACCACATGATATGCCCTACAATACAACATTTATATCCATCAATTATATGCAATTGGATTTAACTCATTAATCTCAAGATCAAATTTAGACCACTACATACTTTAATAGACCATGAAACTTCAAAGAAAATTTGAATGAATAGATAGGAAAAGTCCATTCAACATCAAGAGACCAAGATCAATGAATCACAAGAGATGGATACTTGAAAAATGAGAAAAAAAGAAAGAAGAACTCACTCACCAACTCCGAACTCTGATCTCCGACCGGCCGCCACCTGGTCGGCCGCTGCAGGCCTGCGCACGCGCGGATCTGGGCCCAAAGGGAGAGAGGGAGGGGGAGAAAAGAAGAAAAAGAAAGGAGAAAAAATAGAGAGTGAGGAATAGAGAGGAGATTGGATCTTGGGTTTCTAAGATTTTCTTTTCTATGGAGGAATACTCTTTTGGAAGAGGATGAAGAGATGAATTCTTCCTTGACTCTTTTAAGATCCATACCCCTAAAATTTTATAAGTTTGCCACCCCTTTCATCCATGTGTCTAATCTCCCAAAATAAGAAGATCTAGGCCCTTGATCTCTCATCCCATGCACACCTACTCCCCCACTAACAAAATATATATAAATTGTCATGATTGTATTTTCTTAATAAATACATATATTTCAAGTATAATACTAGTGTATCTACACATTAAAGTACTAGTTACATAATAACTATGGTGTAGGTATATTCATACATATCACTTAACATTCCCAAAATTATTGAAATTCATTACACACTCAATCAACTTAATAACTCAAGATTATATTATAAATCAAAGTTTAATAATCCGGGGTGTTACAACAGTGGTATATATATTCCAAAAATAGAATAAGTATACTTTTATCACAGAGCGTGATCCAATATTACAAAAATATTACATCATCAGAGAGTCAAAATATGATATACAAAAGATACACAAAGTGCAAAAAATGAAGATGTCAAGAGCTGCACAAGAAAATCTTGAGAGCCCGGTCAAAAGAGATAGGAGGAAAATAAGGCAGCGGCTTATCCACCACGCTTCTATTGCGCAACTGAGCTCCAAGGTAGGGGGTGCACTTAGTCCAATCTGGAATCTAGATATACAAGTCCGGGTTGTCAAAAAGCAACCCAACGAGTAATAAAATGAGTGCAAAGTGGCGTGCACAAGCAAGCACACGTTAACCGATAAGTCGGAATCAAAAAAGTATATATCAAAAATTGTGTCATGAGTATAGGCACACATAAGGGTGCCATGAGTCAATCAAGTAAAGCAAATATGGGCAAAACCAGCTGTATAGCTCGGATGTGGATTCATGAGACTAGTACGTCGATGTGATAACCAAATAAGAAAACCTTAGATATATATATATATATATATATATATATATATTATATATATATATAATATATATTATATATATATATATATATAATATATATATCAGAAATATGTTATATCAGCCGACAGCTGAGAGTTCCTCTCAGCCTGCGGTTACGTGGCACATTATGAGCCACATAATTCGACAATCTAAAATGACGTCCCGCTTTTAAAAAAATAATTGAAATTACTAAAAGCCCCTATCGTTTGTCTTTTCTTGAAATGATGTATTAGTTTTATATTCTTTATTATTATTATTTTTCTTTCCTTTTATATGTCTATCTTTCTGTGTCTCCTCACGCTGTCAGATCTTGATCGCTGTCTTGTAAAATAAATGGTTTGAAGATGAAATTCACAATGTAACTATGATCACAGAATTTAATTTTATCTGACAATTTATTATTATGAATGCGACCAAAAGTCGCAATCCAATTAAAATTTATTAATAAAAAGACTGCGACCTTGGTCGCAAAAAATGAAAAATAAGTAAAATGAAAAATAAGTTATAAAATACTGCGACCAAGATCACAGTATTATCAAACAAAACTTTTCAAAACGACTGCTATTACATATGACTGCGACCAATGTCGCAGTCTTCGGTCACAGTCTTCTAACCATCTTAATTACTTAATTTTTGAGGACCTTCTTCACTTCTTCAATTGACTGTCTCTTGTTTCAAAGAATGCGACCATGGTCGCAGTATTATATTTAGATTATTTAATAAAAATATTATGACCAAGGCCGCATTGTTATTAAACAAAATATTCTCAAAGAGACTGCTGTTAACTGCGATCGAAGTCGTAATCTTCTAATCATGTTAATTAATTAACTTACGAGATTATTGTCACTGCTTCAATTGACTGCAACTCTTATTTCATAAGACTGCGACCACGTCGCAGTATCCTATTTAGCTTGCAAGGTCGAAAAAATATGCGACCCTAATCGAAAAAATAAAAAAAAAGGCTACAACACTATGACCAAAGATCGCAATGTAAAATAAAAATAAATCTAAAAAGTGAAAATGATATTAAAAAATTTAAATCCAAAATTTTTCTTTCAGAAAAACTGCGACTTCGATTGCATTTTCAGAAAACAAAAATAAAATAATAAAAACTGTTCAAGTCGCAGTAATAAATTTTTATTGTGATTAAAACATTTTTCAAAAAATAACTTGAACATTAAGTGACAATGGTTGCATTCTTTTAAAATAATTTATTTTTCTAAAATTTAATAATCAAGATCTGTAATTTTTTTGTTTGAAAAAATTCAAAATTTCAGATCTGTAATTTTTTTAGGGAGGAACAGTTGTAGCGAGGTTAAAAGTGAAACTGAGGTATTTTAGTAATTGGGCAACGAAAAGTGGTTGAGGGTCTTTTTTACCGCCTAAATTTTTGACTTCTCTACAGCTAATATAAAGACATGTCATGCCGGCTGAGAACTCTCTCAGTTGTCGGCTGAGGTATAATAACCCCTACACACACACACACACACACACACACATATAATATAATATAGCTCATGTCACAATTAACTGAGTGTATACAACTCGAGTTGTCCTCAATATAACAAAATAAGAATATCAGGAATGATTATAGTAGGAATAATATACATGTAGCGACCATGATAACTTAATTATACAATAATAGCTATCAGTGTCACTTGTTATTCTAATCATTTTCTTCCAGTGTCTCATACCGCTGGAAGTTCATACTAGAGTTTGCAATCTAGTAGAACTCAATTCGAACTTTGATATACGGATACTATTACGGATGGTAAGTGACTCAATATCACCCGCTCCTGAGATTATTATGTTTGTAATTAAGTTATATCTGGTGTAAGGTAACATGTCAGGACTCAGTCATACAAGTACAGTTCGGTAAATAAGAAAACAGGAATTAATCACAATAAACCAAGAATAGAATCATACAAGTGGCGAAAAGGTATTATCATATTAATAATAATAGTAATAATAATAGCAATAGCAATAATAACAATCAGTGTTGTTTGTTATTTTAATCATTCCCCACCAGTGTCTTATACCACTGGCAGTTCACACTGGAGCCTATACTTCCATTAGAAATAACCCACTCTTGACATTATTATGTTAGGGTATTAGGTGCATCGTGTACCATGTAATCGTGTCAAGTGGTGTCATGAGGGCTGGTGTACCCGAACGCGGTTGGGACCCTAGAGGTACCCCACCACGTGTGTGGTGCGATACTTAGCTCCGTGAGGCACAGCTCCACACACCATGTGCGTACCGATTAACAGGTGAATTATGAATACGATGTGGGGACCCCAGAGGTACCCCCACCACGTGCGTGGTGTGGTACTTAGTTCCACACATCATTTTGCCGTATCTAGTCACCAGAATGTTATGTGGTGGATACAGAAACAAGTTAGACATCACAGTGCGGGGTGGAGTATAAAAATACAGCAATATAAATAAATATGATTGATATGATCATACCTGAACAGATCATACAATCAGTACAAGAAAACAGTATAAAGGAATATTTCAAACTCTTCACAACCATCATAGTAATAATAATAATTATTATTAAACAACCAATCGGAGTTTAAGAAAACAATCAAGCGAACACCAACCGGTGCTAAGCAAAACTGGAGCGAAGCTAACGTACAACACTACACGCTATCACGCTCGGCGTGGTTACACGCAGCGCAGCTAAACGCACACGGTGAGGTGACGTATGAACATCTAGCTAACACATATAGTGAAGCTACTCACGGCATAACTATGCTCGGATAGAGTTAGCGGTAAAGAGCTGAGCGCTAGGGCCACGTATCAGGCGTAGAATATGAAAAAATCCGAAGGACTTGTATTAAACCTCAGAGAGATTAAGCCCGGAGCTTGAATAGTGAAACCATAGAGGAGTTAAGTTCACCCATGCAGCTACCCATAGTGTATAAGGCGAAGCCTATTGGGTAGATCAGAAACTGAGAGTTTTAGCTAGAAGCTGAGTAAGTACCTGCAAAATGTTGTACCAAACAAGTACATATATATAAATAATACATAGACAAAATCCATAAGGTGATTAGGACTGAGTGGGCGAACCACTCGCAGAGCTGCCGCTAAACCATAGAGTATAAGACCAGCGCATATGGCTAGCCAGCAGAGCGGTCTCTCGTGACAACGCACTCCCGAAGGATAGTAGTTTGTCCGAGGGCTAAACCCACAATATCTATAACCTAGCAAACCACTCCGCAAAGCTACCACTAAACCCAGAGGGTATAAGGCCAGTGCCTATTATATAGCTCACAAAGCGGTCTCTCATGACGACGCAACCCGGAAGATAGTGCTGTCCCCGAGGGCTGAGCCAGGGTACCTGCAACCTGCACCACCATTAGTCTAAAAATATACAAAATACAGATAAATCACAATAATTATAACTATTGCCTACATATTGTTCACCACACGAAATACAATAACCAAAGTC